>JAOQML010048717.1:0-10409 GCA_027568935.1 Erythroxylum urbanii
TTTTAACCTTAAAAAATATATTTTATTTTCAATTTTAGAAAATTTAAAAAATATATAAAAATAACAAATTAAAGAAATCTATAGGCATGAAACCTATAAGCCTGTAAAACTAAAGTTTCAAGCTATGCTCTGTAGTGCCATATGCAACATATTTAAAACGAAAAAATCTAAAATAACCTTGACGGATATGAAAATGAGACGTTGCTTAAGCGTATCCGCGTGTTAAACACTTAAAATCCATAATTGCTTCCTTTTGTGCCACGCTCATCTTCCTCTTCTGTACATCACAAATCCTCTAATTTCTCGCAATCAACCGAGGTTGTGCTACTCTAGCAATTGAGGTTGTGCTCAACGCTCAACCTTGTTTGCTTTGCTTGTGACAAGCAGCAATGGTAGTATGGAGGTGGAGCTGATTAAATTGTACTATAAAGTAGAGTTTTTCTCTCTTAAATTTTATTGATGAACGATTGCTTATATTTATAGGCATGATTAAGGAATATATAAGAAGAGCATGTGAGACAACTAACAGAACTAAAATAGAATGGTAACAAACTTGGTGACAGCGGTAAAAGCAAAACAGACAAACAAATAGTCTTAAAATAAATGGTCATGAATTGAGTCTTTAATAATGGACTAACAGAAGAGTTTTATGAATGAGTCTAATAGCCCATGACTGGGTAGATCCACTGATACATGTTCTAGAGACTTCTTGACTGCTTCTTAATCCTTGACTGCTTTGTAACTTAGTTTCTAGGTTGTTCTTCGTATCATGTTCTTCGTCTCTTCCCCCGTAAGCTGGAAGACATTTTAGATTCCAAGCTTAGAGATGAGTGTTTCAAACTGTGGTTTGGGTAGAGCTTTAGTGAAAATGTTGGCGAGTTGAGAGTGAGACGCTACCGATAATAGATGAATGAGCCCGGAATTAAGTTTTTCATGAATAAAGTGGCAGTCAATTTCGATGTGTTTCGTTCGTTCATGAAAAACCGGGTTCTTAGCCAAGTGGATGGCAAATTGATTATCACAATAAAGGTAAGTTGGGGTTTGGTGCTAAATGCCAAAGTCTTGAAGCAAATAGAATAGCCATTGGAGCTCGAACGAAATGGTGGTGAGGGCGTGATATTCGGCCTCCGAGGAGCTCCTGGAGATGGTGGGTTGTTTTTTGGACTTCCAGGAAATGAGAGATGACCTTAAGAAAATACAGAAGCCGATGACTAATTTCTGAGAGTCCGGATAAGTAGCCCAGTCTAAATCGGAGAATGCTCGCAGTTGTATGGTGAAGTCACGATGGAAGAGGATGCCTTGTCCGGGAGCGCTCTTGAGGTATCGCAAGACCCTCTGAGCCGCCTGTATATGTTCGCTGGTAGGTCTGTCCAGAAACTGAGAGAGCTGTTAGACGACGAAACTAATGTCTGATCTAGTGATTGTAAGATATAGAAGCTTCCCAATGAGGCGACGATAACCTGTAACATCAGCATGAGGTTCTCCAGCTGCAGTCAATTTTGCATTTAAAACCATCAGCCTTACATCCCAAAAAACTAGCTTCAATCAGTAAGTTGAGGGTGTATTTTCTTTGAAAGAGATTGATGCCTGTAGATGATCTGGCCAGTTCCAAAGAGAGGAAGTACTTGGCGATGTCGAGGTCCTTGATTTGAAAGGTAACATCTAAAAAATATTTAGTGTTTTTGAAGAGATTTAAAGTCTTTACTAGCTAATAATATATCATCGACATAAATAAGGAGAACGATGAAGTTGTTGTCGTCTTTTTTTGTGAACATGGAGTGATATGAGGCAGACTATAGGAACCTAATTGAAAGCATAGTAGAGGTAAGCTTTTTGTGCCATTGTTTACTGGCTTGTTTGAGTTCGTAGATACTTTTCTTTAACTCACAGACTAACTTTGAATCAGGGAGAGGAAGTCTCAGAGGAGGCTTCATGTAGACTTCTTCTTTGAGGTCTCAATGAAGAAAGGTGTTATTGATGTCAAACTAAAAAAGGTGCCAGTCCTGTGATGTAGTGAGAGCGAGTAATAGGCAGATAGTAGTATATTTGACTACGGGAGAAAAAGTTTCATTTAATCTACTCTTCATGTTGAGTGAAGCCTTTTGCCACAAATTTGCTTTTGCATCGGTGAATGGAACCATTTGGATGAAATTTATACCGATGCACCCATTTGCAGTCGACTGCTGTTTTGCCAGGAGGTAAAAAGGTGAGTTCCCAAGTATCATTTTGAGTTAAGTCTTTTAATTCTGCATTTATTGCATCTTGCCATTCAGTGTGTTGCATAGATTCATGGTAGGTTGTAGGTTCTTTTAAAGCTGCAAGAGCTAGGGAAAAAATTTATGTCCAGGGGATAGGTTATTGTAGGAGATGACTGTAGAAATTGAATAAGGAGATGTGTATGACAATGTAGTACAGGCATAGTCTTTTAAGTAGGATGGTGGTTTAGTTTGTCTAGTAGAGCGTCAAGGTTGAGGTGAAGGCTCAGGTGAAGAGCTAGGAGATGGTACATAATCAGTTGGTATAAAGGGTGCTTGAGTGGTATCATATAAAAGAGAATTCTCAGTTAAGGGTAGGATTGGATTTGGTATGATGGAATTGTGGTAGGGAAGTTGTTGAAAGGGGAAGGTATCTTCATAGAAAATGATGTCCCTTGATAAGAAGAATTGCTTGGTATCCATAACAAAATGTTTGCTTTGTTCCTGTAGAAAAAACAAGAAAAATAGCCTTTCTTGCTCTGGTACCTAGTTTCCCTCTATTTGCTTCTTTAGTGGAAGCAAAAAAGAGACAACCGAATAATCTTAAATGTGTAAGAGTAGGATTAGTTCCAAACAGAATTGAATAAGATGATTTGTTTGATAAGAGGGGGGTAGGAACGCGATTGATAAGAAAAATTGCATGTAAAACACATTCTGACTAAAATTGGTTGGAAGGTTAGAATGAAATTTTAGGGCTCTTGCCACACTAAAGATGTGCTGATGCTTCCGTTCAACCCTTCCATTCTGTTGAGGTGTCTCAATAGAAGTGGTTTCATACAAAACACCATTCTTGGTAAAGAAATTAGTCATTGAAATTTCAATTCCTTAATCACTTCTTATGCACTTTATCTGCTTTGTGAACTGTCGTTCCACATAAGCAATTTTTTTTGATTAAGTCTCTAGTTCTGATTTATGTTTCATTAAATATACCCAAGTCATACGGCTGTGATCATCAACAATAATCAAGAAGAACTGATGGTCGTTAATGGAAGCTGTGTTGTAAGGCTCCCAAATGTTATTATGCACAATGTCAAAGCAAGAGGAAGCAATTAAAGAACTTAAGGTAAAAGGTAATCTTCTTTGTTTTGAAAAATGACAAGTTTCACATTGAGTGATATTTTGAAAAACAACATAATTATCTATGCTAGATAACAATTTGAGTCTTGCATTTGAAAGATGTCCTAAGCGTTTATGCTAAAGGAAGTTTGGTTGATGTGTAACAGTATAGGCTTGTGGTAGAGAGGTAAGAAAATAGAGTCCATTAAGATGCTTAGCAAAACCAATCGTCTTCAAAGTGTTGAGTTCCTGAATAACGTATGAATGTTTGGTAAAGGTCAGTTTGCAATGTGAGAATGAAGTAAGCTGACTAATGGAAATAAGGTTGACAGAAAAAAAGGAACATAAAGAACATCAGTTAGGACAAGAGAAGATATATGTACTGAGCCAATGTGTGTGACAGGTACATGTTGACCAATAGGGAGTCTTATTGTTAGATTTTGAGCTGTGGTATATTCAATGAACAAATGTAGATTGCAGACAATATGATCTGTAGCTTTTGAATCCAAAATCCAAGCAGAGGACCACAAGGAAGGTTTGGCAGATAGAGATGTACCTTTGATGTCTTTGGTAATGGTGTTGATTTGAGGTACAGCAGCTGAGTTGTGTGAGACATCCTTCTCTTTGTTTAGTAAACCCTTCAACTGATAATATTCTTTTGGTGTTATGTTGAAGTTGTGACTGGATGAAAGTGCTTCTTTGTGTATGGATGGAGTAGTATGACTGGTAGTTGTGGTGGGTTCAAGATGAGTTTCTACATGATTAATAGATTTAGATTTATGTTTGAAACTATCTCTTGATTGGAAAGTAATCATTTTTCCACCGTTTGATGAAAAATTGGCTGGAAACCCATGTTTTTTATAACATTTGTCTTCTATATGTCCCTTGTAAACACAGAAGGTAAATAATGGTTTTTTGTTTGATTGAAAGGTTTTCCGAGTGTCTGTCTTGGCAAAGAATGCTTGAGATTCATAATTGGGTGATTGTGATGTAGTGGAAAGAACCTGCCGTTCATGTTGAGCTACCATAGAGAAGATCTTTTTGATATCAACTAATGGTTCAATCAGTATGATTTGTGATCTAACAGTGGAATAGGATTCATTTAGGCCTTTTAAAAAATGAATAACACAATCACTGTCTTGGTAAGATTTAATAATGTTCAGCATATCACAATGACATTGTAATATCCTGTTTTCCGGTATATGCTTAACGTTCAACCCTAGATTAAGCATTGCATATTCATGCATAACATTAGCATTCATACACGAATTGATATTTGTACACATTACAAGTAAGCATATGCACTCATTTGACATATCCCGTGGTATGAAAAATGTTAAGTGAACATGATGTAAATTGTGATTTGGTATGTCTTGAATTTTGGTATGTTTGGATTTCAATTAGTAAATTGGAATTAAATGTTATGGATTGAGAAATTGATGAATTACAATGTAAATGTGTATTAGGAAAAATACCAAGAGGTAGGATAAATTGATACATGAAAAAAAGGTGATTAAGCCTAAAATAGAGTGATATTTGACATAGTTAAATGTGTGACAATTGGATTAATTAATATGTGACAAGTAGACCAATCTTGAAATGACATGTGGACTGATTAGTAGGAGACAAATGGCTACTAAATGTGAGGGTTTAGTGGTAGCATCTTAATTAGGCAAATGTATTACATTCCTTAAGACATATGGTGAGTTTAGAAGTTGACACCTAGCATGATGATGAAGCAAATTCCAGCAGCAATGTTTTTACTGATTCCCTCACCTTTCTCCTTCAAAATTGCTCCAAACTTTCTCTGTATTTTGGTCTTAACCCTAGCTAAAGTTATGCGCGAAAATCACACCTAAATCTTACACTAAATAGCCAAGAAATCTGTTCAAATTGTCTTCACCTTGTTGTTTGAAAAAACCAGCTCACTTTTACCTTGGAATTGCATTGATTTTTGCTTACTTGGTAGGATTGGTTGATCTGGAATTTTATGTTAAATTGGAAGCCTAATAGATAAGTAACAATATGAGTTTTATGGCATGTCAAATGATATAAGAATGATGCTTGAATTGGAATGAAATGCATGTGATATTGGTGAACATATGTGCTGGAAAATGTTGCATGAACTTGGAAGTTTTTCTGTTTTGTTTTTGATATATGGAAACCATGGAGTATAGGGCATTATGTGGATGAATTGGTGGAATTTAATGTATAAAGAAGGTGGATTTATGCTAAAGAAAGTAATTAAAAGAATGTACATGAAATGTGTGACATTCATTATGTCTTATTGAGATGGAAAATGTTGTGAAATTGGTTGGTTGTGTGATATTTGTGTATTTGACTAGAGTGAGATCATCAATGATGGTTCACTCATTGAGTTCGCAAAACTCATCAAAAATTGCAACGTGACTTTTTAAGTACGAGACAGAAGACCTAGTTCCTAAGATTTTCCAAAAGGAACATTTTGGACTAAGATATGGCTCAAAGGTTTGTCGGCTGACATCAGAGGAGTTGTAGATTGTTTCTTTGACATGCAGAACTTTTGTATAAAGGATTGTAAACTTTCTCATGTTTGGTAATGTAAATATTTGTTTTAATGACTGCAATGTAAACTTTTGTGAATGAATGAAGTGAAGAGTTGAGGTTTTAAGTATTGTGTATTTTTATAATGCCATTTAAGGGATTATGTTTGGTCTAACATACCATTGTCATAGGATATGTACTTGAATGTCCTCTGAATGTTTGGGTATATACTCTATGATAGTGAGATGTTATAGACATTGAGGGTGACACTTGCATTTAGGCAATGGTCTTAAATTGTGAAACTCATCCCATAGCATTTTTAAATGAGTGTAATAATTAGAGACGGATAGACTTCCCTGTTTGAAACCATAAATTTCTTCTTACAGGTCTGAAATGCAAAAGGAATCTGCTTGTGAAAATCTGTCATGCAGGTCTTTCCATACATTAGCTGCTGAATCCAACCAAATGACATATGAGCAATAGATTCATTGACTGATCGCATCAACCAGGATAACACCGTGGTATTGCATCTTTCCCAATACACATAAGTAGGGTCTTCTTTGTTTGGCATAACAATACTGCCATCTATGAACTTTAATTTGTTTTTGATAACAGGGCCATTTTCATTGACCTGGACCATGAATGGTAATTGAGTCCGGTCAAAAGAGAAGATACTAAAATAAGAGAGGGGTTTTCATTAGGATGAGTGTAATATGGTGAGGCTGGGTGGTCTTCAGGCCTTTGAAACTTTGTTTGATTTTGGTTACCAGCTACACTAGCATAAGATGATCCTGACATAGAGACACTGATTCTATGTTAAGGCAGGGAAAGGTATTAGAGCCGGCAGAGGAGAGAGGAAGCCAAAAAAATGTATGTTCTGATACCATGATGAAATTGTACTATGAAGTAGAGTTTTCTCTTTTACATTTTATTGATGAACGATTGCCTATAGTTATAGGCATGATTCAGGAATACAGAAGAAGAGTATGTGGGAAAGCTAACATAACTAAAACAGAATGGTAACGAACT
The DNA here is from genome assembly GCA_027568935.1 of Erythroxylum urbanii. Lineage (NCBI taxonomy): Eukaryota > Viridiplantae > Streptophyta > Magnoliopsida > Malpighiales > Erythroxylaceae > Erythroxylum > Erythroxylum urbanii. Next base: position 6,864 of record JAOQML010048717.1, read on the forward strand.
TGGTGATAGCGGTGAAAGCAAAACAGACAAAAAAATAGTCTTAAAGTAAATGATCATGGACTGGGTCTTTAAAAATGGACTAACGGAAGAGATTTATGAATGAGTCCAATAGCCCATGACCTGGTAGATACACATATGCGTGTTCTAAAGACTTCTTTGACTGCTTCGTAATCCTTTACTGCTTTGTAACTTAGTTTCTAGGTTGTTCTTTGTATCATGTTCTTCGTATCAGAAGCGAAGATAGCAATTGAGAAGAGACTCAGTGGAGAAGCAGTAGTGATGGACAATAACGAGGAAGACACCAACGAATGGGCATCGAAAGAGAGTGAGAGCTGTGATTTGAGAGAGAGGTGACCAAAATAGGGGAGGGAAGAATGAGCAAGGAGGCTTCAATAGCTAGGGTTAAAAATTTTTAAATTTTACAATTTAGTCCTATAGTTTTAAAACTTTTCATATTTTACGGATATTTAACCGATAATCAAGATACCAGTCGATACTAACCGAAAAGGCTAGTATAGGCTAGTACCAGAAATTGATAGGATACTATTAATTTTAGTTTAATTTTTTGGCCGGTATGATACGAAACACAAAACATTACTCGCAAGATGCTTCTCTCATTTCTAAGTCCTGTATGCTTTGTTGCAGCGCAGTTCATATTAGGAGCATAACAACATTTCTTCAATTCAAAAACTAATATATACGAATAAAAGTATATCTACGCTCGTCTGGATAGAGGTTATAATTTGTTTATAATATAATTGAAGTACATTTGTATTATAATTAATAGTTAGCGTTTTACCTAATTTAGGATTGGTATTGGACATATATATCCATATATATATATATATATGGGACACTTTATATAGATTAATATTTTTAAAAATTAAGGGGAAATATTTTCTCTTTAGTTTTTCTCTATTTTTACATGATATCAAAACAAGTTTAAAGAAAACCTAAACTAATATTCCCAAAAGACACCATCCATCCTCCCTTATAGTTAATAGTCAATATCGTTGCCAAACCAAAGTCAGATCTCCAGGTTAGACAATCACGACAAGAAGGGAGCAATGAGAGGCAATGCACATTTTATAACAGGATTGGTCATGAAGCTTCAGAGTGCTTTGAGGTTATTGGCTATGTTACTTAGTGGAGAGGACTATAAGGCTGAGGTTGCATTAAACGAACCCACGACCAAGAGCAGGCTAACTCGGGAGGTGAATGAGGCCCAAGAGGGGCTTAATTTTTTCATGCCTCACAAGAAAATTTGAGAGCAGTAGCAACATTTCAAGTTTGTCAAGCGAACAATTTCAGAAACTGCTAACCCTTTTGCATCAAAATAATTGTGAGAAGTTTTATTGTAAGGATTCTAAAAATCTTGCTTCTATATTAGACAGTGGAGTATCTAATCATATGACAAATTGCTGAGATTTAATGTGCAATGTCAAAGAAGCAGTAACCCTACAAATAATTTTGTTCAATATGGCAAGGATGACCGTGACAATGATGGTTGAGTCATATTAAGTAAAGATATGACTTAGATTAATGTCCTTTCTACTTCCTTAAATTTATTAGACTACATTTGACTTTTAAGACATAAAGAGTCGACTCCTCTATTGTCTGGCATCAATATCTTTGGACACTAGTTAAGTCAACACTTGTCTTTTTTTCCTGATATTAGTAAGATAGATGACAAGAACAAGAATAGTATTTTCAAGTTAAACAAACTAGTTCTCCTTTCCCATTGAGTAATAACAATGCTGCAAGTTGCTTTGATCTTATACAATGTGATTTATAGGGGACTCATCGTAAGACGTCACCTTATGGTGGACAATATTTTATTAATATCATGGATGATCATAGTCGTACAATTTGGGTTTATTTATTGAAAGAAAAAGTGAGGCTAGTTGATACGTAATAGATATTTGTAAATTAGTCGAAACTCAATTTGGAAAGATTGTTAAGCCCATACGAAATAATAATGGGTTGGAGTTCGATTTGGGACCAATGCAAGAATTCTATATAGAGAAGGGTATTGCTCATGAGACTAGCTATATGGATACACCAAATCAAAATGAGAGGGTAGACTATAAACATAAGAATATTTTAGGAGTAGCAAGGACATTGCACTTTGAAGCTACTTTACCTATTCTTTTTAGGGTGAATGTGTTTTAACTATGGTTTATCTCATAAATAGAATGTCAATTGTTAAATTAAACAAACGATCCCATTATGAGATTTTGTTTGGTGTGAGGCCATCCTACGAACATGTTAAGATGTTTTGCTGCTTGTGTTATATGCACAGTAATCCAATACTAAAGGATAAGTTTAGGCCCAGAAGTAGATAATGTATATTTTTAAGATACCTATACGGGAAGAAAGGTTAGACGCTTTATAATCTCGAAAATGATGCTTTCTTTTATTCTCGTGACATTTCATTTTATAAAGACGTGTTTCCTTTTGCTCTAAGTGATGAACATGTTGAGCTACAAATTTGGGACGTTAATCACTCATTTGAGGAAACTCTTGATATGCCAAAGATGGGTGATAATAATAAATATGAAATCGAGAGCAAAAATCTAAAGTTAAAGAGTAGTATGAGTGATTCTTGCGAGGATTGGTTTTACCCCTTTCAAAGCTGCCACATTATGAAAGCTCTTGGGGTACTCCTTATCTCAAAGCGAATTATATAAGGTTTGATAATTTTTCTCTAGGTCATAGGGCATTTTCCCTAGGCATAACCTCGGAGTTTGAAACTACAAGCTGTACAGAGGTTGTGAAAAGAACGAAATAGTGAGATATTATGGCCAAAGAAATTTTAACACTTCAAGCGAATAAAATATTATCTTTAGAGACTTTGTCGCTAAAAAAGAAGTCGATAAATTATAAGTGAGTATTCAAGATCAAGTACAAGTCAAATGAGACAATTGAGAGATATAAGGCATGATTGGTGGTGAAGGGTTTTATGCATTTGAAGGTTTGGACCTTCATAAGACATTTAGGTCAATTGCTAAGCTCGTGACTTTTTGTATTTTTCTGTCCATCACAGTTGCATAAGGTTGGGAGTTGCATCGAATGAATATTAACAACATGTTCTTACATGGCAAATTCGAGGAGGAAGTATACATAAACATTCCTTTTATATTTATGAATGACAATTTAGCCCAACTTAACCTGACTCAGCCCATTCTAAAGTCAACGGGTTTAGCCTAGTTGATCAACCTATGGGCAAGGCTAAGAGCCAAGATTTCAGGGCTGTCTAAGCTTGGCCCAACCTAAGGCTTGACAAAGAGTGATAAAATAATGTCATTTTTTAAATTTTTTAAAATTTAATAAGCCCAACGGGCTCAAATCCTGCATTTCAGCAGGATTTATACTATGTGTTATTATTTTTAATATTTTTGGTCGAGTCGTACCAAGATAGACCCAACTCATTGTCATCCTTGCCTATATTCAAGAGAGAGCATGAAGACGCCCCCGGGGCATAGCTCAACTGGCAAAGGCTTGGGTGGTGTGGTGCCTGCCATGCTGGCAACCTGCAGGTTGGGG
>JAOQML010048765.1:0-10406 GCA_027568935.1 Erythroxylum urbanii
ATTATTATTATTATTATTATTATTATTATTATTATTATTATTATTATTATATTTTCTTGCCTACCTCATTTCTTTAGCTAATCGTTCTCATGAAAAGATAGTAACGATGCTACTTATTCGATTGGCCTAAAATTATAAATGAATGTGTTAAATTCTTATAATGAACGAACTAACATCATGTCCTAATTAACGTGCATATTTAATCGAAGCAACCAAGAACACTAATGTCATAAGCTAATAAATCTTAGCAACCTAAAAGACTAATTTCAAAGCTAAATCGATTTCGTTAACTCCTAGCCATTCACACATTCACACGAGTCACGTTATGTAAACCTAACAAAACTAACATATAATATGCAAAATTCATACTCAAAATAAAACATACAATGCATATAACACAACCCTCCCCATACTTGGATAATGCATTGTCTTTAATGTGAGAAGGACAAATGACATACAAGCTGGGAATCAAAATAAACTCATACAAAAACATAAGAACAAAATAAAGACAAAAATGAAAAGATAAGGGTTAAAGCATATTACTTATCATGGCGATTAAGGTGGCGATAGTGATGGTGTTGGAGCTGGAATCTTCACGCCTTGAACAATGAAGTTCTTGTTAATGCCTCAAATGTTTAGGCGTTGACGTCTTTGTTCTTTAGCTATCTCTTTTAACCCCTTAGTTTTTTTTTAAAACTACCTTGTCAGTCTTCGTGATGATGTTAAGAACCTTTTCCCATCTAGTTGCCTTTTACTCACTAAATTTCTAACTAGTTGACTCCTCTTCTTCTTCTTGTGGTGGTGCCCTACTTGAACTAGCCTATCCCTCCCTGTTCTTCACATAAGATTTTGCGTTGATATCTCTAAGTTCCAAATTACAGGCTTCAAGATTTCAGCTTTCGTTAACTGACGAATGTTAAGGAAATCAGGGTGATGGATAATTAATCCCTCATAATTTACATCAAATAATCCGCAATAGTCACAATTAAATATCCCATGCCTAAATTGTTGCTTCTTTTTTTGGAGTAGTAATAATAGTTTTAAGAATGTGGGTAGAGGTGCAAACTTGTACACTATGATCCATGCACCACAATAAGAAAAGTTCTTTAACCAAACACTTGTTCCTTTCGAGTTTGTCAAACATAATTTGACATATAAACTTATGTAATAACAAGTGTTTGGGACTATGAATGATGTTGTTATGGGCATTCTTAGAGTCAAACTTATCCATCCCAGTGCATGGAATTCCTCATATTGGTTTACTATGGTCAATTATGGGAATCCCCCGATTTTGCATAAAGTTTCATAATCTATCTCAATTTGTTGACCTTGTAACTAAAACCATATAGCCCTAGCATTAGCTGGCTCATAATGGAGAGAGATGAAGAATTCTAGGGTTAGTTCTTCATAAACAACATAATTAAAATGCATAAGTTTGTCTTAGTGAATCCTTCCTCCTAAATTTTCAACCCTTCTCTCAATCCAATTGTTTCTAATATGTCAAAATCTAAGTATCTAGGCATAACAAATTTTCTTAAACTAAGGGTGTGAAATTAGTTACCTTCCTCGTCTAAAAAGATTAGGAAAGGTGCTCCATAATTCGTGACCCTGTTTCTTTGTCCATGGCCCGATACCTAGACTTTGCCCTTTGATTGGGCTCGATTGAACGTCTGCTTAATACATGGCCCCATTGGAATGAAAGGTGTGAGGAATGGAGAGAGAAATAAAGACCTTGAGGATGGTTGTAGAGAGAGGTGAGAAGGAATTGGCTTCTTGACTTTAGAGAAAGTTAGAGAATGAGATGTGTAGGAAAAATGAGAGTGAATGTAAATATATAGGTTAAGAGGGGGTAGTAGGGGTAAAATTAGGAGATAACTCAATAAGTTTTTGTATTCCCCATCAGCACCATCGTAGGCCACGATCCTGGCCTTGCAAAATTCTACACTCTTTTGCGATTTCACTTTTTTTTCCTCCTTTCAATCCCGAGGTTCCTCCATACCTTATAATTACATTACCACCTCATTGTTTCCCTTACCAAACCATTCTCATTCATATTGAAAAAGAGCAAAATAAAAATTCCTAAGTCCTACTCACGCTTGATCTCTTTTAGGCGTTCACTCAATTCGAAAGCACACACAAAAATAATTATAAACCTACTCTAATACAAAAGATGAATAACTAAGAATTGAAAATAATGGGTTGCCTCCTATGTAGTGTTTTATTTACCATCACTAGCTCGATGTTGTTATTGACTCATGGTAGTTCAAATGGTTCATATGATGGTAGCGCCATTAGAGCTTTCATAAATTGCACCCCAACTATCGGACTATACATCTTACAACCTTTCTTTTTCAATTTTTTCTTCTTTTAATTCTTTTACCAAATTGGAGATTGCTCTAATGAGTTCTTACAAGGATAACCTTGCCTAAATTCCTTATAAGATTTGTCACTCTTTATAGCCTCCATATATTTGAGAGAATTGCTTTTAATCTTAGAAACTTTAAATGAAACTTTGTCATCCCCTACTCTTAAAGTCAATTTACCCCTGTCAATGTCTATAATAGACCGGATGATGGCTAAAAATGATCTCCTTAGGACAATAGGTGTCTCCACATCTTCTTCTTATCTAAGATTACAAAACCTGTAGGGAAGGTAAACTTGTCTACTCTAACTTAAACATCCTTAACCACACCTCTTAAATGGAGGACTGATCTATTGGTCATTTGAACACGCATCCTAGTGGGTGTTATGTCACCTAACTCCATCTTATTATTGAATGTATAAGGCATCATACTTATCCTAGCTCCTAAGTCTAGAAATGCCTTATCTATTCCAGCACTACCAATAATGCATGGGATGTAGAAATATCCTAAATCATCTTGCTTTTGTGGTAGTGTTATCACTTCAATGGACTTCTTTGTGTTTACCAATTTATTCCCCAACTTTACTTTTATAAATTTGGTCAGAGTGAGTTGTAATTTTAATTGCTCCATTATATCCAGAACTTCATTCAATTCATCTTTATTTGATTTCCTCATTGCGTTAATAGGGTATGGAATTAGAGGTTAATATCTCTTGATTTCAGTCAGGTTATATTTAAATTGTGCGGGAACTTTCATTGGTCTTTTATCTTCCTTCATCCCCATCATCTTTAACTTGATTGGGCTTATCTTTAGCAGCCTCTGTGAGTACCATTATCCTTTCCTTCAGATTCTTCTCAGTGTTGTTAGGAAGGGCTCTTGCACTTTATGTCGACAACGTGTCTGCTAACTGACTCATTTGGACTTCTAAATTGTGTATAGAGGAGGTGTGATTCTTTGTCACTTGTTTAAATTTTCCTTTGAACCTCTTGTGAGGGTCTTCTATGCCCCCAATCTTTTCCAAAATCTTATTTAGCTTAGAGTCCATTGAATTTCGTTTCTCCTGTGGGAAACCAGGTGGCCCTTGAGGTTAAAATTGACCTCTTGCATTCTTCGACTAAGAGAAGTTTAGGTGATTCTTCCACCCAGGGTTATATATATTGGAGTAAGGGTTCTTCCATCTTATCTACTAAATTGTGCTCCTATATAGTTAACTTGCTCCGATTCATGGTCTTTCATCAGAAAATAGCCAATAATGTCGTGGTTATCCTGTCCACACAATTCACATCTTTTCTAAGTAGTTTTAACAGGAGCTGAAGAAGAGGCCTTCATATTGTTTAGCTGTCAGGTCAAATTATCAATCTTTTCTTTCATTTTTGTGATTAGGTCGATAGCTAAAGCTTCTTTTAACTCGCGAAGGGTTATGTTTTGTCTACTCCTATCTATTGTCCAAAGACAATTGTTGCTAGCCATTTCTTTCAACAACTCCTCTACTTTATCCACCGTCTTCCTCATCAAGGATCCTCCCGATGTTGCATTAATGTTGCCTCGAGTATGTAGGTTCACTCCATTATAAAACATTTGCCAAAGGAACTCTTTAGGTAAGTTATGGTGAAGGAACCTCATTTGCAAATCTTTGTTCCTTTCCCAAGCCTCATAAAGTGACTTCCCATCACTCTATTGAAAGTTTGTAATTTTTTTGATTATCTTTGTCATTTTCATGAGGGGGAAGTACTTATCTAAGAATGTGTACTAATTGTTCCTAAATTGTAACATTCACAGGACTTATTAAGTGATACCACGCTTTAACTCTATCCCTTAGTGTGAAAAGAAAGAACCTTATCTTAACAGCATCTTCTGACATCCCATGATATCAGAAAGTATCACATATTTGTAGGAAATTGACTATATAAGTGTTAGGATCCTCATTAGTTAGCCCATAAAATTGAACATTAGTTTGCAGCATATTTAATAAAGCTAGTTTTATTTCAAATGAAGCTGCTTAAATAGATGGTATAATGACACCTTAATTGGTCGCATTAAACCCTGATCTTATGAAATCCATGAAGGTCCCCAGTTGGTTTCTTTGATTTCCACTTTGCTGAAACTCTTGATGAAATTCCTCAGCCATAGTTGATTCGCTATTCTCTTCTTCTTCACGTCTATCTCTTCAGATTGCTCACTCTAACCGGTTGATGTGAAGTTCTAATGTTTCAATTGTCCAACTAGAACTCCTAGTAACTCATGTGTTTATGCAATTGCACGAACACAAAAGTGGTGAGACTCTTTAGACCAAAAGAATTAAACTAATCCTACTAATTCCTCGATAATGGTGCCAAAAACTTATTGAGCAAGTTTTAATCTTATAAAACCCTTAATATATCATAAGTGCACGGGTCGTGAATGTAGTATATGAGGTGTCGATCCCTCATAGAGTTAGTGAACTAATCCAATTCTAAGTTACCTAAGGCCTAAAAGGATTATTAAAATGAAAATAAAAACTTAAAAAAACAATCAGATATGTATTGTTTGAAAATGAATTCCTAAAATTAACATAAGAAACCAAAATTGAACACCCCGAAATGACAATTGGAATTCAACTAAGGAAGATCAACAAATTATGGGAGAAGGGATTTATCTTATCATTAATATTAACTCAGTCACTTTCGTGTTAATGTGGTGTCGATTCTAGACTATCAAAAGGTGGATTACTCTCTCTCTCAAGTTATAATCATTAAGCCCTAATTAATAAACTATAATTAAGTTGCATTATCGAACACGTAATCTCTCGATTAACAATTAGCGCATAACCTAATGAAATCGGAAGCAATCTATTAAACAACTAGATCCTCACACGAGGTCTCTCTTTGTACAATCGCTGATTTGATTATTTGTGGGGTCTATTAGATCATTTACTCTTATTAACTAACCCAATCATTTTGCATTCGGCTCACTCCCTTAATCTATTACTGAAGCATGCAATCCAACAAATAATCACAGCACCCAAATGCATTAACAAAAAAAACTGGATTAACATTAAATCAAGAACAAGTCTTTAAAGAAAAGTTGGAACAACCCTAACCCAAGATTCATCATCATCAATCCCATCTCGTACATCAAGTGTATGAAATAAAATATGGATAGAAAGAAGTAACTTGGAGCATTGGAGGTTGAAGAAGTTAAAGCTCCCCTTCTTATTCCTCTTCTTCTCTCTCTTCCTTCTTCCTCTTCCTTGGATCTTTCCCAATGTAGTAAAATGGAGGCACAAAAATTAGAGTTTTTCTTTCTGTGCTCTGTAGTCTTTTCTATTTAGGGTAAAAAAATAGGTTTTACCTGGACCTAAAAAGTCCAAAATAATCCTGCAAATTTGAGTTTTAGAAGTCGATTTGTATCTACTATCATGCAAGTCACAATTATGGCCTATAGTGTGACAATCGTGGCACTTAGGATTTGATTCTGCCATGATCGTGGCTTGTCCATTTTGCTTCTATTGATTGTGGGCTTGGATCTTCCACCGGGCTTCCTCCAAATCTTCTCCATTTTTTGATATCTGATCTCAAACACTAATAAACACATCAAAACACCTCAAATATACAAAATTAAAGCTCAGTAGCATGCTCTAACCTATATAACACTCAAAACACACATATCTAACTAATTAACACAATTCTAAACCTAAACATGCATTAATCAATCAATTAACCACTAAAAGCATACTAAAATGTTTATTAAAACATTATGCAACGTGCAACTATCAAGAGCAGCCCTACATCACCTTTCTTCAGTATTTATTATCATTTTCTTTCAATATGTGAAGAGGAACTTTCTATACATCTCTTTATATAACAACTGAAAGTAACTTTTACAATTTGTATTTCTTGAAAATTCATTATCATCTTCTCCCAATGAGTGAAGAGGAAACCTTTATACATCTTCTTAGTAATAATAAAAACCAACCTCTATAATTATCCTTCTTTGAAATTTACTATCATCTTTTTTCAAAAGGTGAAGAGAAACCCTCAATGTAACATCTTCTTTTTCATAAATGAAAAACAACCACTATAATTGTATTTCTTTAAAATTTGCTATCATCTTCTTTTAGTAGGTGAAAAGGAACTATTTATAGATGTTCTTTGTCATACATAAAGAGCAGCCATTACAATTGTCTTTTTTAGGAATTCACTATCATCTGCCTTTAATGGTGAAGAGGAACTTTCTATGAAGTATCTTTTTTATTGTGAGTGAGAAGGAACCCTAATTATAATCTTTCTTTGTTACGAGTTAAGAGAAACCCTTTACAACTTTTGATCAAGGTCATGAGGAACTCTTACAATATGTATCCCACTAATTTTTTTATTAAACTAATTGTCCAACCATATACAACTCAAAACTCTTATTTCTTACTCACATCAATGAACCAAGGATTAAGATATATGACGTAATGTAAAAATGCTCTCAATTGCACTTTCTAGCCTCTTAAGGATCTTAGCTACTCTCTAACATGTCAATGGTTCTTCTCATAATTCGATTATAATCTATTTATCGAAAACATCTTAATTGATCATTAGAGGAACAAACTAGCTATTACTAATATAAACTTGACTAGTCAATTAAAAGATCTATTACATATACCTGTTGGACTACAATAGTTAGAGTTTGAAAAGTGAAAAAACCTTTAAAATTAAGGATAATTTATTGTCTTAAGATTTATAAAATCTATTTTTAATTGTCATTAGGTTATTTTATGTTTAATCATTAAGCTTAAAACATGATTTATATAGTTTAGCATTTGTTTACTATTTTTTCTAATTTAAGTAAGACCTATTATGAAGTTAAATTACAACTTAATTGATGAAAACCGTTAAAGGTAGTATTTTCCTTACGACATTAAGGGTCTTAATAAGTAAGATTCTTAGAATCCCAAGTCAACTATTTGACAAACTCTAATTAAAGTAAGACTAGTAGCTAGTGTTTTAGTTGAAGGACTATTAGAGTTCTAATTAATGTGGTATTAGTAGTTAATATTTTAATTTAAAATGAAAATTTTGACACAATTATAATTAGAACGTTTATCATATTTTCTAATGTTCATCCTATATAAAAGGGTAAATTTTTCATAAATAAAGAGAGATTTAAGCTTACAAAATTATTTATTATTAGGACTCATGAGTTTTTTTATCCTTATTTTTCATTTAACTACCTAAAACTTATGAAAGTCATTTTTATAGAATTCCAAATCTTTATTGATTCAGTTCTTATATCTTTTTAACAAAATGGTCAGTCTCAATTGCTAGATTTAGTTTTAATGATGTCATTTCATTCTTTTTTATTCTATAATATTTATTCCTAAATGGTTTCATATTATTTTGGTATCAAAGTTTTAGACCTTAAATCATGATTTATTTCTTTATTTTAGGTTTATCTTTCTAAAGAAAAAATTAATAATCGTGTTGTTAGGTTTTAAGGATTCATTCTTTTTGGGTTCACCTCAATTGCTATCTAGTCTCAGTTTCAAACTAGAATTTACTTCTTTGTTCTTATTTTAACCTTTTTAAACAAGTTAGATTCTAATGATTCATTCCTTGTAGGTTCATTTTAGTTGTCATCTAAAGTGCGCTTTTAAGATCCACAAATTACTTCTAATATTCTTACTTTTGTATCAAACACATATTCTTACTTCCAAAATAGCCTTTTTGCATATAGCCATAATAGTCTTATCAGTTTTGATTTTTAATTTAGTATTAATTAACATATTTGTAAATTCATTTCTTTTCATCTTATATATTGATCTTATTAACATAAAATACATTATTGATACTGTAATTCAACTTTACCTTAATTATATCTTCTAATGGTATATCAGTGCTAAAAAAAGAAGTTGGATATGTTATGCACCTAGTTAAAGTTGATAAAAAGCCCTACTAGTTATGCAGTTAGAGAAGCTATTTAATGAAAAAGAGTCATTATAGATAAAATGGGTACACTAAGCTAAACGAAAAGAAGCTTATGAAATATTTATTCTCTTATATGTTCTTCTAATCTATGAAAAGTTTCTTCTTAGATAAAATTTAAGATTTGAAATGAATCCTCTTTTATAATTGGGAAAATAATACCAGTATAACTAACAATCAAGGGATCCATTATATGTCTTACTAACTATAAAAGCTAGGGTTTGGGAAGTATTAGAGGTGAAAACATATGAAATTAAGGCTAATTTCATTTCTTGAAATTTATTCATTTTCTTTGTTTAATTGTAATTAGGCTACAATGTTCTTAATTATTAAGCCTAAAATGTGATTGATATATTTTAGTAGTTGTTTACTTGTTTTATAGTTATATTAGAATTTATTATAGGATTCAATTTCAAATTGATTAGCTAAATCCTTAAAGTGGTGTTTTTCTTATGAAATTAGGAATCCTAATTAAAGCGAATAATTCTTATAATTCTAATTGAATTATTCTGCTAAATCATTAATTGAATTAAGACTAGTAGTTAGTATCCTAATTGAATAATCACTACTAAAGTACCAATTGAAGTAGAACTGATAGTTAGTATTTTAAATTAAAAATCACTAAGAGGATAGTTTGAGTTAGTTCAATGAACAATATGAAGAATAAGGATAAATGACTTATAAAAGTCATGCTAAAAATAAAAAATGAATGGATTGGGAAGCTCCCATCTCTTTTTTTAGTGGCTCCTACTTTATATTACTTCGTGTTCTCTTCCTTCGGGTTTTGCTATTTGATTTGGTATCTTTTGCTTATGTTATATTTGGTTCCTTCCCAAGGTAGCTCTCTTTCTTTCCTAGTATTGGTTCTAGTAGTTTTTTTCCCTCGTCTCCCTTTTCTTTGTATTCATTTCTTCCCTCTTACTTTGTAATCATGTTTTAGTCTTAGTGCTTGGATTCTCTGGCCACTCCCTCCTCTTTTTTCTTCTTTTGTTCCTTCTTCCTCTTTTTACTCTTTGGGTTTCTCCCATCTACATCCCTATTTTTATATGAATTTTAGATGCTTCTCCTTTAAATTTTACTAAAATGTACTAAGATCTATCCCATCCTCTTATATTCCTAACCATTTTCTTATTAAAATTTATACAATGATTTTTAAATTTTTTCCCTTTTGTATCTATAGTCTATCCTTATTTTTAACTACATGGCTCGAATATCTATTGAACCTGGTCAGACTCCTAGTTTCTTTGGACATTTCCCTCCTCTTCCTTCAAAACACCCTAGTCCCTTTTTTTTAAAGTTGTGATTCAAATTCCAGTTTCTAGTTTATCTCTCCTTTTAGAAAAGACTTAACTCTCCCTACTATTGAGTCATCTCCTCTTCCTCCACTTCCTCTTTCGGATAATTCTAACCTCTTTATTACCCAAGTCATGCAAGCTCCATCTTGCCTTAGGTCCTTACTTCTCAAACTTATTCTTGATTGTAAATTGGTCTTAGGAGTATCTTCTAATACTTCCCTTCCCTCAAACTGTAAAAGATGGCATCTATTGTCTTTACCTCTTTAGAAATATTATAAAAAGGAGACAAAACTTGGACTTTAACACTTGTGGGATTTTTTATAGGGAAGCACCCTACCTTCACAATCATTAAACCCTAGGCCCTTAATTATTGGAAAATTTGAAAATTATAGGAATTCCTTCTTAGTGAGGACAATCTTTTCCTCTTAATATTCTCCTCAATCTATAGAGCTTAAGAAGTCCTAAAATTAGGTCCTTAAAATTTCAATAGTTTATCCATCTTCTTTTAGCTATGGAAGCCAAGCATTAGCCTAGAAAATGTCATCTAGAAAAGGATTTTAATATGGATTAACTTTCATATAGATTCCTTTTGAATACTAGTTTACCAAAGATTTAAGTCTCATTGATAGCTACATCAGTAAGCCAATTTGCGTAGACAGGGTTATAATGTAACACCCCACTCCCGCCGGACCCGAACCTGATATCGACAGTGATATCCGAATCCGTGCCCCGCGAGAATGGCGTGTCACGTCACTTACCATTTAAAAACTCGGTATACTTTTTTTTTGAATTTAAAACTC
>JAOQML010048801.1:0-10405 GCA_027568935.1 Erythroxylum urbanii
TATAAACCCTATAAGCTTTAGAAGATAATGAATATCCTAGAAAAATTCCTGAATAGGCCTTAGAATCAAATTTATCCGAAGTTTCTTTTGTATTTAATATAGTACACTTGCAGCCAAATAGATGAAAGTAAGATGCATTAGGCTTCCTTCCATTCCATAACTCATATGGAGTTTTAATCAACCATGGAATATAACAAGCTGTATTTACAACTTCTGCCCAGAAATACTTAGGAAGATTCATTTCACAAAGCATGGTTCTTGCCATTTCCTAAATCGTCCTGTTCTTTCTTTCTACAACTTCATTTTGTTGTGGAGTTCTAGGAGTAGAGAAATTATGGAAAATTCCATTCTCTTCAAAAAATATTCTGAATTTTTCATTTTCAAATTCTCCACTATGATTATTTCTAATTCGTGAATACAAAAACTTTAATATATCTTGTTAAGAACTTTTCCACTTGTTAAAAGAATACCACAACAGTTATACAAAAATAGTTACGTAGTTAAATCGCAAATAACTTCTATATACTTGTCTAAAAACAAAATAGAATAAAGTGAAAGGTTAGAAGATAGACACTGTGATTTTTATACTAGTTCACCCCAAACCATGGGCTACATCCAGTCCTCAGAGTGCGTCTAAGATTTCACTATACTTCGACAATTTTACAAGTATTCTTTCTTCCTTTCCAGAGCCTCTTTAGGTCTCTTACACAAAATATTATTTCTGCTATCTTAGCCTCTCCAGGCTCTTAGCCTTTTCTTTCCCTCACTAGAAAGATATTGTGAGCTTTTTGTTACATTAGGGTTTGCTCTCTAGTATCGCACTTTTGAATACAAAATATTTCTTTATAAGTAAACACTTGAAAGCTCAAAAGATTAAAAGGTTGTTCAATCTTCGACTACGACTAGTATATATAGCCTAAGTCTCCAACTGTTCTTAATTCTTGATATCTGCTTCTTGATTCTTGTAGAACCCGTTATTCAGTTGAGTTGTAACTAACTCTAACTAGCTAACTGTCCAGCGTACTAGCGTATCTTCATCTTTGTATCGTCTGTGTTTCCTCTTCTTTTATGTTTTCACTTCTTCTGTGTTTTCTGCTTCTTATGTGTTTTTGACTTCTTCTGTTTTTTCCGCTTCTTCTGCGTTTTCACTTCTTCTGTGTTTTCCGCTTTTTCTATGTTTTCTGCTTCTTCTATGTTTTGCGCTTCTTCTGTGTTTTCCACTTCTTCTATGTTTTCACTTCTTCTGCATTTTTTGCTTCTTCTATGTTTTCTACTTCTTCTGTGTGTTGCGCTTCTTCTGTGTTTTTTACTTCTTTTGTGATGCTTCTTCTGTGTGTTGCGCTTCTTCTATGTTTTGCGCTTGTTCGGTGTTTTCCATTTCTTCTGTATGTTGCGCTTCTTCTTTATTTTGCACTTCTTCTGTATTTTCCACTTCTTTTGTGTTTTGCGCTTCTTCTATGTTTTACGCTTCTTCTATGTTTTCCACTTCTTCTATGTTTTCCACTTCTTCTATGTTTTTCTACACACTTAACACACTTATCAAAATAGTTCATTTATTTCTAATATTATTATTATTTGATTGTCACCAAAATTAATAATCGTGAAGTCCTCTTGACTTAACAATTGACACATAAGTGACTACATTAGCATTAATAATAAGATAAATCCCTTCCTTTGTAGTTATTTAATTCTCCTAGTTGATTTTCAATTATGGCTTTTATGTTGCTGAACTTTATTTTGTTTTGCTTTATTTTTACAAGTTAAATTCTTACTACCATATTCTTGTGTTTACTTTTCTGTTCTATTTTTATTTTCATTTTATTAATTTTTGTAAGCCTTAGAGAACTTAAAATTAGAGTAGTTCACACCTCCTCATGAGATCAACCCGTCTTTTACTACAATTCACGACCAGTGCACTTGCAGAAGTTGAGGGTTTTAATTAGATTAAAACTTAGCATTTACAATCAACAAAGCTTTTAGCACGATTATCGAGGAGGTGTCAGATTAGTTTAGTTCCAGTTATAAAGGTGTTTACCCTCTTGTGTTTGTGCACTTACATGAACACAAGAGCTATAGAAGTTTGAGTCAGATAGCTAAAACGTTAGAGCTTGACATCGTCTGTTTAAAGCGTGCCATTCGAAGAGCTCAGCATGAAGAAGAAACTATGAAAACAACCATGGTTGAAGAGTATCGACAAGAGTTCGATCAAGGAGGCAATCAAGGAGCCTAACCAAAGACCCTCATGGATTTCATGAGGTCGGGATTTAATACAGCAAATTATGGTGTCACTAGGCCACTAGTCTAAGCGGCTTCGTTCGAAATTAAACCTGTAACATCCCATTATCGCATGTTAAGGGTTAGGACCCTAGAATACAATACATGAGAGATTAATGAGAAGTTAGAAAGTGCATTTCATGTTCAAGCATAATATGACATACACACACATGTGAATATTAATGTTTCCACATTAAAATGATTGTGCATGCATTCTTTGACATTTTTTCAGGTATAATTGATTTATAAATGTGATATTTGATATAAATTGTAGTTTATATGTATTGAAAATTGAATTGGTGTGTATAGGTATTGATTTAGATACATGAGGGATTAATGAGAAGTCAGAAAGTGCATTTTATGTTCATGTATAATATGACATACACACACATGTGAATATCAATGTTTGTAAATTAAAATGATTGTACATGCATTCATTGATATTTTTTGGGTATAATTGATTTATAAATGTGATTTTTTATATGAATTATGGTTTATATGTATTGGAAATTGAATTGGTGCATATAGGTATTGATTTAGAAATTTTGGTGAAATTTAGAAATTTCCTGAATTTTTGGGTAAATTTTGAACTAAAAAAATGCTAAATGGTAGGACATTTGATAAATGGAAGTAGAATTTAGAGTCAAATGATAGTGAAAATTTTTATAAATGACATTTGGATTTAATGACCTATGTCATTGAAATTTGGAGACAATTGGCGTAGAAATTGAAGTTGATTGGACTAGTTAAATAAGATAACCTAGTTTAAATCTATAGGGATTGGACATGTGGCAAGTGACAAGTGTCACTTACCAAACCACGTCCTTATCCCATGATGGTTTTAATTAATTGGAAGACCATTAAATGGTTTTTTATCTTGCTCTTCTTCTTCTTCTTGGTGGCTTTCTTGTCCTCTTTCACAATTTTTTCTCACCAAACTCCATTCACGTTGAACCTAGCCCTCTCATCTTTCACTTGCTACTCTCATCTTGCTCTCTCTTTCATTTCTCACTAAAGACCCAACCCTATCACCTTTAAGGATGATGTACGTGGGTTATGGGTTAAGTGAGATCTTAAAGAGTTTAAAGATTTTGAAGCTAAATTAAGTAAGTTATGCTTTAATCTTTATGGGTATTGTTAAATGGTACATGTATGATGAGAAATTTGACGATTGATCATGAGTTTTTATATGTGTTTTTTAACGTGGGTTTAGTGTAGTGATAAAGAGATCATGCTCTAAATTGTAGTAAAATAATGTTATTCATAAATTGTTTGGTAAATGAATCAACTATGATAATGAATTAAAAGATGAATAAGTATGAATAAGGAAGTTGAAGAATGATGATGTGTGTGTGGATTAAGAGATAAATAGAGTTATGCCTTACTTTGTGTGAAGATGAATAATAATTCATGAGTTTAAAGCCAAAGAAAAGGGCTAGTTTATTGTCTTGAAATAAGAAGAAGTAGGATGATAGTTTGGAGATAAGGTAGAGTTGAAAACGAAGTTAAATGTGTGCTGGAATATGTTAGATGGAGTACTTTCACTAAACATGCATCTGTATTTTGACCATATCTTGATCTGTAGATATCCATGTCAGATGGATTTTAATTTAAAGTACATTAGAAACATTTGGCTACATTTTTCATAAAGGAATTGAATTTGAAATATGTCCTTAAGAGTTTTGAAATTTGGCTTGAAGTTGAGCATTATGTTCTGTCGAAGTATGAGAATAGTCTGTACTATTTTGATTATAATGTGCATAATACTAAACCAAAATGTATGAATTTGATGTCACTAGAAACCTAAGACATAGAGGAAATTTTGATTAGAAGAAGGTGTTGCCTAAAAACCTCATTGTCTAGGTCATAATGGTCATACAAGACTGACCTAAAAATCTATCCTAAGAAAAACTGGAAAACTGCAAGATAAGTGGGATAATTGTTTCTGTCACAATCATGGGATAGTGATTTTTCATGGAAATGTTTTGATTATGCAATGGTTGAACCAATTAAGGATGAGGTATATATCTATGATGCTTTTGGACTTAATTGGGGCTTAAAAGGAACATAATTTTGATTTTGGAAAGGTTGGTTAAATATGTGATAAGTTTTGATTGACCTTGATGTTATCCTTTAAGGAAAAGGTTGTTTGATGGCAATGCATCTAATGTGAAATGTTTAGAGTGTTAAATGAGGACATAACATAATGAATGAATTATTTAATGCTTTATTAATGAGATATACTATGAGAAGAGATGGGATTTCATGAATGATGAAATTAAGTTGAAATTGATGAATCAAATAAGTTAAATTTTGTGGAGTTAATGTAATCAATATGGTAGTTGAATTAGTAAGAAATAAGGTTTTACTAGTGGAGGTGAATTCAGGAAAATTTATTATGAAATGGATGTGAGGATATAAGTTGAATTCATGCAGAAAATAAGGAAGAAAAGCTCAATCGTGGCCTGACAGAATATGTTTCTATCACGATCATGGCCTGGCCAAAAAGAGTTTCTGTCATGATCAGAAGTGCTCCTTGATTATGAACGTGATTGAATAAATGTATTTTCAACTTATATGTTGAATGCTGGACCAATTCCAAAGATTAATGTGAATGAGAAAGTGAGTGCGAATACATTGGACTAAACATGATGATTGAATATGTGAAATGCATTTATTCCATGAATGCGTGAAATATAAAGGCAGTTGTGACCAGAGTCGTTAGTGAAAAAGAGCTTAAAGCTTCAACATTTGTGGTAAGAGCCTAAAGCTCATTGTATAAAGAGCCTGTATCTCTATTGGAAAAGGAACTGCATAATAGAGCCTGGTATCCACAACAGATTCGAGTCTCATAAATATTGCATACACTTATGATATGAATAAATTGAATGATTACAATGTTTTGAGGATTTTATTATATGAAATGCGTGAATACTTATCGATGAACATGTTTAGCATGATCACAATGAAATGATGAATTGTATGGTTTTTGGAATGTGACATTTATGAGTAAAATGTTTCGTGATATCACATGATGATAAATGTGATAATGTGAAGTATATGATAACATGAATTGTTGTGTTGCATATCCTCAACGGAGTTCGTAAAACTCAACCAAATTGCAACGTTGACATTTTCAGGTTCGAGAGAGCAACGACTTAGCTTCTAAAACTATTTAGAAGAGATTTTGTAGAACTTTTGGGATAGAAGACATGATTCAAAGATTGATCAGCTGAACTGAAGGACTTAGACTAAAATTTTTATATAATTCCTCATATATGTAGGATGTTTTCTAGATAGGACTATAGACTCTGATAAGTTGTTGATATTGTATATATATGGATTACTTGTAAAGCTACAATGTATATATGGTTAATGAAATGAAATGAGGAAATTTTAGATTTTAGACATTGTGTTATTTATGATTTTAATTATTATGCCATGCGATATAGGAAAAGTGATATAAATTAGCATGCCATTTCTGTCGGGCATGTGCATGTACGTCCGAAGGGCATACGTTTACATGTCAGATGGAGCGGGGTGCTACAAAACCGTTGTGCTTAACATGCTATAACAGAACATATACTTCTATGGATTGACAAACGAGGACCAAAATGAATATGTTATAAACTTCGTTAAGAAATGTGAAACCTTCCAATATCATCAGATGTTAGAAGACACAGTTAGGATTAGGTTGTTTCCCTTTACATTAAAGGATGAGCTAAAGCATTGTATCACTTACTTAGCCCCTCTAATGTAACAACATGGGCTCAGTTGGCGCGTGCCTTTTTAAACAAATACTTTCCCCTCAACAAGATAACCAAAATCATCAAAGAAATCACTAACTTCTAGTAGGGTGATGGGAAATTGATCTACGAAGCGTGGTAGTTGTCGGACCCTGCTTTTGGAGCCCGGCAATTGCATTCGGATAACACACATTTATCAACTATACATGCATTCAAATCTCCCCTTTCTAAGCTCAACTCCGCTCTTCGAATAGTCGACTAATATGATGATAGTAGACTAGTCCATTTATCTATTTCAACCTGAATACCTCAAGGAACAGCGTTGGTGAGTCCACACTTTACATATGTACACGCTTTGGGGCTATCGGCATAGCTTTTTCTTTAGGCATCATATGTAGGGTTTCTTTGATAGTTTGAAAGAGGACTTTATGAGCTACAACTTTCATGAAGACCTCGAAGGCCAATTGTAACTTCTGGATGGTCAAAAGTAGGATAGAAGATAAACTATGAACAGTAACCCAGACGATATTCGTGAACAGTAACACAGAGGAAGCCTATGAACAGTAACACAGATGATACTCATGAACAGTAACATAGAGAAAGTCTGTGAAAAGTAACACAGACGATACTCATGAGCAGTAACACAGACGAAGTCTGTGAATAGTAACACTGACAAAATTCTTCAACCACCATAACTTCTTAACTTCTTCTTATTATCCTTGGCCTACAATCTGTGTACTATCCTCTGTGTTCTATACTCTATAGTTGACATTTATCCTCTGTGTTGACCAAGTATCGTCTGTGGTCTATCCTCTGTAGTTGACTTTTATCTTTTGTGTTGACCACCTATCGTCTGTAGTCTATCCTCTGTGTTCTATCCTCTAAGTGATGACGTGCCCTCTATGTTCTGACATCATCACAGATGATACTTATCCTCTCAATTCATCCTTGCCTCTGTATTCTGACGTCAGCACAGATGATACTTCTCCTCTCTATTCCTCCTTACCTTTGTGTTCTGACATCAACACAGACGATACTTCTCCTCTCTATTCCTCCTTGCCTCTGTGTTCTGGCGTCAGCACAGACGATACTTCTCCTCTCTATTCCACCTTGCCTCTGTGTTCTGACGTCAGCACAGACGATACTCTTCCTCTCAATTTCTCCTTGCCTCTGTATTCTGACGTCAGCACAGGCGATACTCTTCCTCTATATTTTTCCTTGCCTCTATGTTGTGACGTCATCACAGACAATTCCTTTCGTCTGTGTTTTTCACATGCAATCCTTCCAACTTTGTCGTGCCAACAGTTGGCAAATTCATCAAGCAGAACATGCACATACACATTTCATTATCCAAATCTTTAAAATAACAGAATCATACATTGGAATTCAATTTCACTATTTCCATTTTAAAGCACAGTCAGAGTTATTACAAATCAAATTACACACCAACTTAAACTAAAATAGAAAAGATGTTCTATGCTGATATGCCGAATAAGCTATTACAATCATTGACTTAGTACAAGTGACTCTAACTAATGTGGAGTTTTTGATGCCTTGCAGGTATCACTATCGTCTTGGTTTGCACCTGAGGAGGGAAGAAAAGGGGGTTGAGCTACACAACTCAGTAGGTAAAGGAGGTTGAGCTACACAACTCAGTGACCAATATACTTATAGCCATCAGTAATTAGCACAAATTCAAGCATATATATATATATGTAAGGATGCTAAACAATTCAGTTATTTTCAAGTAACAAAATAATGCAGAACACATAACATCCAAGTGCATCATACTTGACAATTTATAGATGCAATGCACAAATAAATGGCTCGAGGGTTCCATGGACAAAATGGAGAAACTGAAGTTTACCCTATGAACAAAATGAGCCCTTTTTCGGAGCTCATATGCCACAAGCGGGCAGCCAGGAGAAGGCTTTTGTCAACGTGCACGTGACGAACAGAATAGATCCACTCTCGCGTAAACAAAAGTACATATTCATTTAATCATATGTTTGGATTTTGTGTTTATTTATCCTTTCATTCAACAAGATGCCATGACATATTTCAATTGCATAACATAATCAAAATTTATTAAATCGTATGCATTTTCAATGATCACAATTTCAGCAAATTGAACATGCATCCACACATATATAGGCAAGAATTTGCCCAATCACACAATAACTACAAATACATCACGCACCAAAATGCTTGATAATAAAGGTTCTCTGTTGTCTTTCCTCTTCGCCTTGGGTCAAACTTGTTTGGGTTCCTACAACAAACCAAGTCGTCATTTAATAAGAATCAAGTTTGAGAACTTATAGAACCAAAAGCACTGAACTTGACTCTAGAAAACATAAACCCACACATTTCCCAAGCTCTTTGAACCAAAAGCCCTTCAAACTCCAAGAGATCTAAAAATCAACTTACCTTGGATCTTCACCAACTAATGAGATCCTTGGCTCTAAAGAAAGCTCTTCCCTTCCTTTTTCTTTTTCTCTTAATGAGTAACCTCAAAATCACTCTTCAAGACTAAGAAAAATCAAACCCTAGCTTAGTTTTCTTTCTTTCCTTTCTTTTCTCTCCAACGACACTCTCTCCCTCTTCTGTCTTCTAATTTTTTGTTTCTCTCACTTCACTCTCTTCAATTTATGTTTTTGGTCTTCCACTTTACAAGATAACATTTTTCCTCTTCCTTTTTTACCCTTAATGAATCCTAAAGTCCACCTTACCCTTCCTTATAAACTTAAGTTCTTTTAACCTGAAGTCATCTTCCAAAAATATCCTTATGCACCTTACAACATCAACACTTTAATTCCATCAATCCATGAATTAAATCCTCCTAAACTTGACATAATAGTAACCTCTAAATAAAAATAATCTATCTAACAATACTACAAAATTTATTAAAATCATGCTTACTAAAGAAAAATTTTCAAGGCCCAACATTTCTCCCCCTCTTAATAAAATTTTCGTCCTCGAAATTATTACCTGAGTCATTGAAAAAGTGTGGATACTTCTCTTTCATTGCTTCTAAAGGCTCCCACGTTGCCTCCTCTATCTAATGGTTCCTCCACACAACTTTGACCAACTTCACCACCTTCTTTCTCAAAAATTTTTCCTTCTAATCCACAATCTCCACTGTTTGCTTCTCATAGGTCAAATCTTCCCTCAATTGAACCTTCGAAGGTTATCGATACCTTCTCAACATTGATACATGGAAGACATTGTGAATCTTAGACAACTCCGTTGGTAAAGCTAATTTATAAGCTAAAGGCCTAATTTTCTCAATGACTTCACAAGGGCCTATGTATCTCGGACTTAGCTTGCCCCTCTTACCAAATCTCAAAACCCCTTTCTATGGCGAAGCTCTAAGAAACACTTTGTCTCTAACTTTAAATTCCATCTCTTTTCTACATGCATTGGCATAGCTCTTCATTCTGTCCTGGGATGCTTTAATCCTCTGTTTCACTAATTTAATCTTATCCACTATCACCTGTACTAACTCAGGTCCTACAATTCTCCTTTCACCTTCTTCATCCCAACAAATAGGAGTCCTGCACCTCCTACCATACAAAGCTTCATAAGGTGTCATTTGAATTCCCGAATGATAGGAATTATTATAAGCAAACTTGATTAAAGGAAAATGATCATCCCATGAGCCCTTAAGATCCATAACACAAGCTCTCAACATTACCTCCAAAGTCTGTATTGCCCTCTCTGATTGTCCATCAGTTTGTGGATGGAAAGCCGTACTAAACTACAACTTAGTTCCCAAAGCTTCCTGTAAGCTCTCCAAAAACCTAGAAGTGAACCTAGGATCTCTATCCGAAACTATCGAACTTGGAATCCCATGAAGCCTGACTATTTCATCCATGTATTTATTGGCCAAAGCATTCAAAAAATCTGTTTGCTTAATTGGCAAGAAATGTGCTGAGTTGGTCAGCCTATCCACAATCACCTATATTGCATAATGCTTCCTACCAGTTCTCGATAATCCCATCAAGAAATCCATCGTAATCTTCTCCCACTTTCATTCCGAAATAGATAAAGGCTGAAGTTTGCCTGAAGGTGCTTGGTGTTCTGTCTTGACTTGCTAACACACTAAGCATCTCTTAGTATACTCTGCAACATCCTTCTTCATTCCTTTCCACTAGAAATGCTCCTTCAAATTTCTATACATTCTTGTACTCCCTCGGTGCATTGCATAAGGAGCATTATATGCCTCATCAAGAATTTCCTCTTTCAACTCTTGCATATTTGAAATACATAATCGGTTACCTACCACCATTAATTCGTTTTCCCTTACGTCTATTTCAGAAGGTTTACCATTTTTAATCTCCTCCCTGAGTCTGCTCAAGTACTCATCCTATTCCTACAATTCCCTA
>JAOQML010048886.1:0-10403 GCA_027568935.1 Erythroxylum urbanii
TAGTTGATGAATGCATGTTATTCGAATGCGATCGTCGGGCTCTGGAAACGTGGTCCGATGTCGTATGGTATCAGAGAGAGCATGATATTTAGACTCCGAAAACGGGGTCTAGCAATATGAAATTATTAAATTTACCAAGTCTAAATGGTCCTAGGGTAGATTACTCTCTCTCGAGTTATAATTTTTAATCATAATTAATAATCACTAATTAGATTATAGAATTGCAATCTCTCAATTCACAATTTATTCAAAACCTAATTTAGTTCTGAAATTGTCTAATAACCTACCGAAACCTATGCACGATCTCTCGTTACATAAATTTAATGGTTTGATTGAATTCTTTATCTATTAAACTACCTAACTCTCATTGGCCCAATTTGATGATATTCACTCAGTTCACCCTCTTAGTTTGTTACCGAATTATTAAGAACAGAAATTGAATCAGGAATAGCTAAATAAAATCATAATAAATCAAATTTCGTTAATATCAAAAACAAATCCTAAAGCTCAGTTTAAACAATATCCTCAACATTCAACAATCTATCATCAATGGCTATCTCAAATTCTATATAATTGTAAGAACGAAATAAACCAGAAATAGGTTGGAATGGAAGATGATAGAGGCAGCAACGACAGGAAACCACCTATTCTAGGAAGTACTTCGTGTTAAGCTTCTTCTCCGTGTCTCTCTTCCTTTATCTCCTTCCTCAAATCTCTCAATAAGCTCTCTAGGGTTTCAGAATTTGGTTGATACAAAAATTTGTTTTCTTTGTTCTTTATGTTCCTTAAATACCTCGAAAGACCTAGGGTTTGTTCAGTGTCGAAACAGTCCAAAAAGTTCCTCAAAACTTGACATTTCACCTGTTTTCATGTCTGCCTTATGCAGGGCATTTATCCCTTTTTGTCATGATTATGGCTCAAGTGCCACTATCATGGCCTTGTTCAAACCTCTCTGTCATGATCGTGACCAAAGTGTCACGATCGTGGCTTAGATCCTGGTGGCTCACATCTTTCTGTCATGATCGAGGCCTGTTAGTTTTGCCTTGAAACTCTCTGAAACTTCTCCGTTGACCCTAAAACACTAACAAACACGTCAAGGTACCCAAAAACATAACATTTAAGCTCAAAGACTCATACCAACCCATAAAAACACTTAAACACATACATTAACACAATTAAAACCTAAACACACACTCAATACTCAAATTAACACTGAATACCTAATAAATTGAACCCTAAAACATAATGCAAATCACAACTATCAACCACTGTATAAAACATGTTTACAATCACTTTTCTTCTCAAAATTGAGAAGAAAATAATCCTGCACCAGGTCAATGACCTTATAGTTTCCATCAATCTGCCACATATGAATAACTCATGAAGTGAGAACCTTGTAACCCCTTACCTTTCCCTAGAGCTTTACAATGAGAGCATTCTGCCATGGCCTTTGTAGCTCTTATTTTTTAGCTTTTGTAGAAACCACCTTTAAGCCATCATCTGCCACATCCTTCGAATCAGAAACTGTTTCATTAATGATGATATCATTAGCTTCCTTGCTAGTTGTCCAATCCTCCCAAGCACTGTCAGACTGACCCGTTAAACTCTCCTTATAAGAAACTTACTGGTCCTTCAGATCAAACTGACCATTTCCAACTGCCATTGTTTTTCCGTTTCATTCATCCCAGGCTCCTGATCAGCATCATTTCGATGTCGTTTATATTTTTTCCTTGTCCAGTTAAGCATCTCATCCTCTATGGTGGGGTTAGCCGAAGAGTTACACATCTCCTTTGGCTGTCTATTTGATTCTAGCAAATATCATAGTATTCATTGTCTATAGAGGCTGAAGGAAAAAGAAAAATTTATTAATCAGCGTACAACTTAACCTCACAAAAATTTGAAATTGGAAAGATGACAAAATAAGCACCATAAACAATTTTGTGGTGTTGCAGTGTAAAAGGTTATACATGATAACTTTAGAGATCTTAAGTCCAAAGATCACTGATACAATTATAAAAATGAGGATTTCCATAAACGTACAAGTAATATTTCAAATGGATTTCTCATATGGGGCCTATTAAGTGAATTGTTCTCTAGCGAGCACCCATATGTTTGTTTAAGTATCTCCATACAAAGCCTATGAGATCGATTACTTTCTTCACAAAGAAAAACATAATGTGTGCTGGTCTTTTTACTTTCTATTAATGTTTATTCTTAACCATGACCAGGAACAATTTAGGAATAATACATAATGAAATATAAACATCATAATTATAAGCTCACCATAATTTCAATTGTACTGTATAATTATCCCATGAAATTTATCATATACATGTAAATATGTATAAGATAAAGAATACCTTTAAATTATTTTGTCAATAAACTATAACCAACTAATTAGATGTAGGGCATAAACCAATAGTCTCCTACTTACACTAAGCCAATCATTTAAATATCATATACCATATCACTATATGATGATCATACTACTGTTGGAACAATAGCTTAATGAAAGAGTTAGATTTTCTATAATGAGCACTTGTTTAAATCTTACAACTTCCATCTTAACTATTATCATAATTATGAAAATTTTTCTACTCACATCTTTGGATCTTTGATGAGACCTTAACTCTTTTTACATGCTCAATGACTCTAATCTTCCACAGTACATTGCTGTCTTAAATAGAGTAAGGAACTATATTAAGTTCACTAAAGAAATTATTGATCTAATTAATCATTTCCACTAAATAAAAAATGTGTTATGACTTAATTAACAACCACTGTGATTAAGCCTAAGTTTATTATCTAAATTGGCAACACTTTCATGGCCTTTACCATACTTTTTGACTCCTAATTTTTGATTTTGTGCTTAAATTAATCTTTGAGTGTGCACTTTTATTTTATGCAATTTGATAGTAAAAATTGTCACAATTGGTATTAATTACATTTCTTAAGTTTTCTAAGAATAATTGATATTGCAAATAGCTATTTTTGATTGTAGGATGCTCAAGGAGAAGGGAGTCAATGTGCTAAATTGAAGTCAACAGGAGATCATAACCTTCGAGAAAAGTTCTCCACGGCAAGACTATCTGTCGTTGCAGCGAAGAACGAAGAATCAGGTGAAACTTTCGGGAGAAGTTCGCCGCGGCGAAGATTAATTATGTCGCCACGGAGAAGGAGCCTGCGAAGAACAAATCCTTTCAAGAAAAGTTCACCGCGGCGAAAGTCATTTGTTGCCGTGATGAACCTTCAAAAACCCAGACTATATTTGGAAAAATCTCTCACTGTTTTGACCCGACCTGTGACCCAACATTTAAAAACATGCCAAATTAGGTTATCGGGGAGACTTTGCTGATATTCATACTTCATCTCTCACTCTCGACCTTCATCCATCACCCATTTTTCACTTCTCATTGTCTCTCTCTGCTGCTGCCATGGATGCTATCAGTGAACCTATAGTTGTGAGTGCTCCTGGAGAGATGCTTGGCTAAGCACCATTTCCTCTTGAAGATGTAGTGATGGCTTGAGTTTAATGGGCTTTAAAGGGGAGTATTTTGTTCATATCTTTCTACACTGTTATGAACTCCTGATTTAGGATTTATGCTTTGTAGTTAGACTTTTCTTGATTAGAGTTTAATCAAGAATTGAACAATGTGTTGTGTTATGGATTTGTTTATATAAAACTTGGATGCTCAATATATGAAATTTCATATATGACTTTTTGGTGATTGTGTTAATTCTCTTTTATCTGCCTAGTTGTGTTTGATATTGAGATTATGCTTAATCCAAATTGACCACTTGCATTAACTTGCCCATTACACATACTAAGATGCATTCAACAAGGTTTTAAGAAATGGAGTTCATTGATTAAAACCCTGGACTTAAAGAGTTCTTTAAGGTTTATCATTCGAAAACTTAGTGAATTTCGCTCCCAAAAGATTTGTTTTGAACCATGATAGCCAAAGCTCATTTTCAAGAGGATTTTATCTTATTTGATCATTGTTTGAGTTTTCACTTTTTATTTCCTAAAAATCCAAAAACACCCTTTTTATACACTTTTCTTTCATCTAGTTCAATTCATTTAGTTTAATCAAAACAATCTAAAACCCCACTCTTAACTAATTTAGTTTGCATTTCATGACAATTATGCTAGCTTAGATCATTTGCTCTAAGTTTTGATTAAGTGAGACGACTCGGGGTTGCAATCTATAATGCAATCCTTGGAATTAATTTTTTTGATTCGGTTTCTAAGGGAGTGATCCAAAGACTCACACTGCTACATTGGATCCTTTCCAATCTTGAATGATACTGTTCTAGGTAAAATAGTCCTTAGCTAGGATTTAACATCCATATAATCTTGAACTGAAATATCAACCTATACATAGAATAATAGATATCTTTAATACTTCACAATTAACAGATATTACAAATACTAAACATCTTTAGTACATTATCTATTTACTTGGACTTATATTATGTAAACAACTTCCAAGCTATCGCTATAGATCAAATTCCCATAATTAAGTTACTACTTATTCATATCCAACAAGAGTTTTTCTAGGAGAATTATACTTTCAACAATTGAAAATTATTCTTTAAGAAAACAATTGAAATTTATAATTATTGTTCTCTATGAGCAATATGTCTTTAAATACTCCCACTGAACAGGTCAACTATACTTTCACTAACCTGCTTATAGACATGATAAACTCATAATCATCTCTAAAACAAACTCTCTAAGTTCATCATGAAAGTGAATCTTTTAATGTCACCTATCCTTCCAACTATACATCAAATGTATCAGTAAAGGCACTAACTCCAATTAGATATATTGTTATACAATTTAAACTTTTCAAATTTTATTTTACTCCCACTACTTATCTTAAGAACCATTCTTCTATAAATATACATTGAAACAAACAATTTATTGAATAGGTCTGTAATATTATATCTAACCTTTTGGATGTTTCATAATGTTTTATTATCCAACTTAGTTCTAAGCTTAATGGATAATATATGCTTCAACTAAGCATCACATCCTTAAATCATTAACTTTGACTCTTTCAAAGACTTAATATTTCATATCTAATATGAAATCCTGCTAACTGATTCAATTAGAACTATTTAAAGTAAGTCATGCTACTAGGAGTAGTTATAGAAAAAATACTATTGCACTATACAATATCTCATTTTCTATATTTCTCGTTAGATAAATCCATATTCTTATAGAATTTTATTATGAAAGTATTAACCAGAGAATCTCATTCTCTATAGATAATTGAATATTTAAAACTCACCATAATTATCTCATCAAAGTAACATTCTCAATGCTTAATTTCTATTTAGATTTAAGCAATTTAAACTTTTCAAATTTTTAAATCAACATTCCATTTAATGCATTTGACTATATCTCATAAAGTCATTAGTAATATAATGAAATATAAGTATCATCATTTTATGAATTGTTATTCCATCTAATACATCACATATCACAACGAGAAAAATTAGTTTTATCAACTAAAATTCCCAACGAAAAATACTAATTTTTCATAGGTAAACAAATTTGATGATGGAAATGATCGAAGGAAAGAATTGTAGGGAAAACAAAAGTAGTTAAAATTTTTAGAATTACAATATTTGTAGGTAAGTTTTTTTACGAAGGCAAAATTTTCGTACGTAAATTTCCCAACAAAATTACAAATTTCATTAGGAAATGAGGTGCTTAAGGAGAAAGTACAAGTTTTAGTGCTAAAGGAACAAGTCTATTTGCTTTCTAAGTTTGTCGAACAATTTCTAAGTTCCCTACTTCCATATCTATCATGTTCAAAATCAACAATCATTAGCCATTTATAATATTAGAAGATCTCTATTCAAACAACATAAAACATATTTGAAAATCAATAATTTAGTTAAAGTTAGTAATAACTCAATGAAACAAACTTGTTTTATAACAAGTTCTACCGTTTACTGCAAGTAAGGGTTCAATAGGCAACGAGAGATCAAAATGAATGTTGTAAGATTTATGATTTTAAGGTTACATAACTAGATTTTAAAACATTAGGCTAACAGTACTTCTGGCAAAGTACGTGCACATTTATTAGACCAAAGTTGAAAATCTACTTTCTTCACACAGTAAGAAAATGGACATTTAGTGAAAGTTGTTGTCACTAAAAGAATGAATTTTAGTCACTATTAATTTCTGTAACAATTTTTTCTAGTTGCCACTTAAATAGTTGTCACAATTACTTATGATTTTTATAACCATTATTTTTTCTACTGAAATCGTTTGCATAAGTGACAAAACTGTATTGTCATAATAACATTACTCATTTGTAAAGATGGTGTCGATAAAAAAATGTTAAACACTGATGCATCACAAATATTAATAGTGATACATTGAAAACATCACAAACATTATTATATTGTTACAACATTTTTCATGCTAAAATTATATAAAATTGTGACAAGAATTATTCACTTAAATAAGTCATATGTGAAAAATATTTCTTCATTAATATTATCATTCATTAGTGACAAATTATATTGTCACGTGTGTTATTTTTTTAGTGAAAAAATAGTCACTAATACATTTATTAATGATATTAATAAATTTTTATCATAAATTTAAAATTTATATTGTAAGACAATTTTGTCACTATTATCTTCATTATTGTCACAAATAAAATTTTAAATATAACAATTATTTTAAAACTTATAGTAATCCCACGCAAGAAACAAAATTAAATACTAAAATTAAAATTTCTTTGCTCGCCAAACTTAAAACTCAAAGCAAATAATAAAACTTAAAGCCTTAGAGATTGACCTTAAAAGCCCACTATATTGATGACATAAATCAAGACAACTATGAATTAGTATCCTACAAAACAAACAAAAAATTATTTAGAATATAAAATAATAATTTAATAATAAAATATTATAATACAATAATAAATTAGCAACTATACTTGCATAATTAGTTGGAGTACTTGGTGAAGGCAGATTAAGTAACATGCTAGGAATCGCTCCGGTAATTGCTAAATGTGCAAAAATTCCTTGAAGTTGTTTTAAGTCCATAGCTCGCTTGTCCATTGTTACACGTTGAGCTTGAATCTCCTCTTCTTGCTTTTTTGATATTTCATTAAGCCTCCCAACTTCATCAACCTATTGACTTTCATGTTTCTTTGCTGCCTCATTTTTTGTAGGAATCTTACTTTTTTCTTGATAGTTTGATTTCATCCCCTTAACACTTACACAACATGAGTAGTTTGACCTTCTTCCTAAAACATGAGTGAAATGCTAAAACTAATGGTAAAGGCGTTGAAACGTGATTTAGCAAAGCCTAAAAAATACGTTGAAAGGATTAATCAAAGAACTGAGGTAAATATATTTTCAACTGAAAGAACTAGGGTTAAAATATAGCAAATAGAACAAAGCATTTACTATTAACACTTTTGAGTCATTTTTTCTGTGACCAACTATTAGCATTCTACCCTACCCCACTAAAACCCTTTTTCTCTCAATCTCTCCCCAAAAAGAATATGCTAAAACGACATTGTTAACCAAAATGACTCTTCATGTCCATACATGAAGCATTTGTACTACCAGTTATACGACTGCTTTCAAATAACAAAATTTCCAAACCAGGTAAAGAAGCCAAGGTTAAAAAACATGGATCTACATTTAGATCTAATGTAGAATAAACAAACAGAAAGAAAACCTTGCACATTTAAATAAATCATACCGTCAAGGAGGTTGGTGCAGCAGCACTTGAACAACCTTTTTGATCAATGCACTAAATGAAATACCAAGGTGACCCATTTGCTTTTCTCTTTTTAATGTGATGTGAAAGAGAAAGATGGTGCAATTGCTTAATAGATTCTTGTCATAAAAAGAGAGTGGAAAATGAGTCCTCTTTTTCCATCTCAACACTTCTTATCCATTCAGCTGTTTCAAAGGACAGCTGCCAAGAAACATCAGTAGATGCTACTAATTCATGTGAACAGATTAAACATTGTGATACTGATGCATCCTCATTCTCCAACTCTAAATGCAGCCTGGATAAGGATGCAGTTAGAAGTTTGCTTTATTTGGTTAAGATTTTATTATATTATGCTATTAAACTGAGATTAACCAGACTTATGTGGTTTATTAGTAGAGTAAAGAAAACCTGAGATTAGCGCAGGAAATCAACCCCTAACTGGATAGTTTTGAGTTCTAGATATTTTAACTTAATTTAATTTATTTATTTTAGCTAGTTCATCATTATATTCCTTATTCAACACAAAATAATCTGAAAGCAAGGATAAGTTCACTCACTCAATCTGATTTTAAAATAAGAGAAGATGCATATGCTTAAATATTTATCATAACATGAAGACAACAAAAGAACATGAAGCCAATAAAATCATTCCAAACTCAGAATTGTAGATAAGCAAAGCACCACACTTCACCAATTAAAGAATATACTTAAAAGAACATACTTCAAAACGTAGTAACCCTGATGGAACCAAACCACCATAAATTTCGATAGTTTTTATGCTAAATCCATATCATTATTCCCAGTTTCAAGTAAATTCTATTATCCTAAATTAATTTGGGAAAACTACTTGGATTCTAAATCCAACGAAAGTTGCATTATGTATAATAGGGATACAACCCACTCACAACATGAACCGTAATATATAAAACCATGAACTGCAAGGCCAACTACAGCAATAAACTAGATACATCCATGCAAACTTCAATTTGTAAGTATAATGAAAGCTTGAAAACATATTATGACTATTAGCTTGAAAACATATTATGATTGTTAACATCACAACAAAAGCAAAAATAAAGTTCCATACACTATAACCTTGGTAAACCAAAGTTATTGTAGATTAAAAATGTACAAAAGAGTTACAATAGAATATTGTTACACATAACATAAACTTCATTCTGTAAAGTACCTCGTAAGTAGGGAGAAAATTGAATAAACATCTACATAGCATAGCGTAGAGCACACTAATGAAGATGTTTCATAGCTAAGTACCAAGAAAGAAGAGCATATGACTAGAGGCAAAAGTAATAACCATTAATCAAAGAGTTGAAAATAATACCATAAGTATTGATAGTTCCATCAGAACAAAAAGGGTGATAACTAGGTAATTAAAAGATGCTGATAGTGTATGTAGCATATGTACTTACTAAAAAGTGCACAAACTGAAGGTAAATTATACTTCATAGACACCTCGGTTACAATAATAAGAAACATACCTATAGCATAGTCAATCCAAAACCACCATTACCACAAGCAGCGTCAATCTAAACAAAGTGAACCCAAATACTTCACTCATATCGAGCATAGCTCAGCTAACACATCAACACTTTTGGTATGTGACACTCCAGTGATGGACTCAAGTTAAGAAAATACCTGCAAAATTGATAAGTTTTGAATGAGGGTTTACGAAGAAGAGAAATGGAGAGAAACATATTTGAATATCACGTTTTAACCTGCAAAATTGATAAGTTTTGAATGAGGGTTGATGGATAGAGCAAGTTTCTCTTATGATAAACATTTTACAAGTGCCCTAAATTCAAAGATTCGTTCACTCTTACCGCTTTCATTCTCCCCAATTCGATCTAATTTAGGCGTATGACCTATAATTGGATGACGCCCAGGGCTTGTTGATCTGATTGCTTGAATCCCCTTTTAGGTTTGAGAAGTTCATAAATAAAAAGGGGGGAAGGGCCTTATCGAACCACTAGTTGCTGACGACAGTGAGAACAATAGGGGCAGTTTGTAGCTCTATATCCGCTGTATCCCTCCCTCACCTAAGCCCCCGAGGAAGTAGAATCGGTGACTTCATGGTCACCAAAGAAGCCCCAAGAAGCATCAAACATTTTCGAAGAGATCCATGGAGAAATTCTTAGATAGCAAGCACTAACTCTTAGTGTAACTTCAAAAAAAATCAAGAAAATACAAGCTCGAAGAGAATGAAACGTGTGTAGTGGTTAGTACAGTGGTTCCTTCTAATCCTAGAAAAAGTCCCTAAAAAACCCACAACAAATCGAAAAGCCACTTACCAATAGGTATGCCAATGGTTGTCAGCCTGGCCCAGCCCGACCTCAATTATGGCAGGCTGTAGGTCAGCTCGTTGCCCATGCAATCTACTAATTCGTGGCTCGTCTTATGGCTCACCGGCTCATGGGCGGATAGGATTAACCTAGCTCATCTGTTAATTTTTTTTAAAAAAGAAAACAACATCGTTTCGAGAAAAGTGAGCAAGCCACAGGCCGAACCAGGCAAGCCCATGACTCACGCGGTGCCCAACCAAGCCAGGCCACAATTGCTGTAACATGTGTGTGTGGAGAGTGTATATTGATGGTGCACCGTGAGTGGAGAGGAGTATGGTGAGTGAGGG
>JAOQML010048906.1:0-10402 GCA_027568935.1 Erythroxylum urbanii
ACAAGAATTTTGATTAAAGGATACTTCAAAACCAGAATCACATAATTGACTCACACTAATCAAGTTATGTTTTAAACATTCAACTAGCAGAACATTATCAATACATGTAAAGGAATCTTTACCGATTTTGCCAATTCCAATGATTTCGCCCTGCTGGTTGTCTCCAATAGTTACTGATCCTCCCTTCTTATCTTGAAGATCTAGGAACATAGACCTTCTTCCTTTCATGTGTCACGAGCATCCACTGTCCAAATACCATTGGTGCTGGCTGCTTTTTCCAAGGAAAGAGATCTGCAATAGATATTATGTTCTTTTTAAGTACCCAAATTTTCTTAGTTCCTTGAGGGTTAGTCTTATAAGCATTCATAGAATGATAAGAAGATTGATGAAATTTCTTTTTAGGAAAAAACTTCGTTTTGTAACTAGTATTGTTCTTAATAAACCATAGACCACTCCTGTCATTAGGGTGTCGATAATTACTGGTCATATCATTCATTCTTTTCGTACTTTCAGTAAAGGTTGATAAATCTACTGATAGAGAATTAATCATATGTTTCAAGTGACTAATTTCCTCAAATCTATCAATAGAAACTTTTTTCATAACGTCTACTTGTTTCTTAAGAAAGGCGTTTTCTTTTTCCAACACTTTTGTGTTTTTCAAGTTTTCGACAAACTTTCTTTTTAGAGATCTATACTGTTTCAGTATACTATGTGAATCTTCTAACAATTCTAAGTATGCTTCTTGAAGTTCATTAAAGTTAGAAGTTACCTCCTCGTCACCTTCTTTTCGGCTGCCAAGCATATATTTGCTTGTTCTGATGCTTCTGAATCAGTATTAGATTCGGATGAATCTAAATCTTCCCAAGTTGCCATCATACTCTTTTTATTTCCTTTTTTGTTCTTCGGTTCTCTTTTCAGCAACAGACATTCAGACTTCTAGTGCCCTGGTTTGTTGCACTCATAGCAAATGATAGAGGTCTTCTCGTTCTTGACGTCTTCTTTGTTATTTTTCTTAAAAGAAAAATTTTTTGCTTCCTTTTGCTTTCTTTTTCCACATCCTTTTGATCTTCCTCGAAATGAAAGAAAATTCATCATCATCTTCAATTGAATCACAATCAGACTCACTGGCATCATCTTTCTTGACTTCTTCGATCTTCAATTCTTTTGACAAAGAACTTCTATTTCTCCGAGTCCTGTGTTTCTTCTGATCAGCCTTTAATGCTATGGATTTATCTCTCTTAGCTTTGTCTTCAGTATCCAGCTCAACTTCATGTATCTTCAAAGAACCAAGCAATTCATCTAGCTTTAGTTTGCTCAAGTCTTTGACTTCTTTTATAGCAGTGACTTTGGGTCTCCATCCTCCCGGCAGACTTCTGAGAATCTTCCTCATATGGTCTTGATTATCGTAGATTCTCCCAAGAGCTTTAAGTTCATTAACGATAGTTTGAAATCGTCCAAACATCTGACCAACAAACTCGTCTTCCTTCATTTTAAATAGCTCATACTGGTGTACAAGAATACTGATCTTGGACTCTTTCACCTGGCTTGTGCCTTCATATGTGATGGATAGAGTGTCCCACATCTCATTCGCAGTCTCGCATCCATGAACTTTATCATATTCACTTCTGCTCATCACACAACTCAGAAAGAACAACCTTTGAATTTAGTTAAAATCTGGCTTTGTGATCAGTTGACCATCTGTTGCAAGGAATGACATTTCCTTCATCATCTACTAGTTCGTATGGTCCATTCTCGATGATATCCTAAAGATCAATGTGTGTGGTTCTATGAAGAACCGCATCCTGTCCTTCCAATAATGATAATCTTCACCATTGAACGTAGAAGGTCTTGTGACGGAGGCACCTTCAGCTATAAAAACATGAGATTCTACCATAGATCTTGGTCCTCACTTTGTAAAGGTGGTTCTAGGAAACAGAGCTCTGATACCAATTGAAGTAAATCATACATTAGTATAGACTTTACGTACAAGAAACTCGATACACAAGAAGGGGGTTAAATGGTGTATCCTTTTTGTGAATATAAAATCTTGCTAAGAACTTCTCTTTCTTGTTAAAAAGATATCACAAAGTTTATACAAAAATTATTATTTAGTTAAATCACAAATAACTTCTTTATAATTGTTTAACAACAAAATAAATTGAAGTAAAGGATAGAGGATAGACACTGCGATTTTTATACCGGTTCACCCCAAACCGTAGGCTACGTCCAGTCCTCAGAATTCGTCTGAGTGTTTCACTATACTCTAAATAATTACAAGTATTCTTTCTTCCCTTTCAGAGCCTCTTCAAGTCTCTTACAAAGTATTCTTTCAGCTATCTGAGCCTCTTCAGGCTATCAGCCTTTTCTTTCTCTCACTAAAAAAAGATTGTGAGCTTTTGTTACAGTAATGTTAGCTCTCTTCGGATCGCTCTACAGAATTTCTCTTTTTTAAATCGTAAGATTTTCTAACTTATCTCATATTGTCTAAGAATCTAACTTCTCTAAGATTTCTAAGAATGTAACATCTTCGACTACGACTAGTATTTATAGCCTAACTGCCTCTTGATCCTTGATAACTGCTTCTTGAATCTTGATAACCGTCATTTAGTTGAGTTCTGTAACTAACTCTAACTAAATAACTATTCTGATGTGCTAATGTATCTTTATGGTATCATCTATATCTTCTTTGCGTCTCTATTGCCTTTGTGTCTATGTTGACTTTGCGTCTACGTCTGTGTTTTGTTTTCGCGTCTGCGTCTTGACTTTGCATCTACGTTTGCATCTGTGTTGTGTTTGCGTCTATATTTCGACTTTGCGTCTATACTGACTTTGCGTCTACGTCTGCGTCTGTGTGTATTTACGTCTGTGTTGTATTTTTGCCTTCGCATCTGCGTCTGTGTTTTAACTTCACGTCTGTGTCTGTGTTGATTTTACGTCTGTGTTGTGTTTTTGCCTTCGCATCTGCACACTTAACACACTTGTCAAAAACGTTCATTTGTTTCTAACATTATTATAATTTGATTGTCATCAAAATTAATCATCGTAAAGTCCTTTTGACTTAATACAGGTCACAATGGAAATATGTCAAGAGAGTTAATCAAGTTATGAGAGAGGGGATTTTACCAATCATTAATGTTAATCTAGCTATTTATGTGTTTACGGGATGTCGATTCTAGATGGTTATAGGGTTGATTACTCTCTCTTGAGTTATAATCATTAAACACAAAATTGTAAACCCTAATCAAATTATGGAACTTGCAACCTCTCAATTCACAAATTACCCAAAATTCAAATTAGATCTAAAGCTCTCTAATAAACAGTCGGGTATCGCACATGATCTTTCTCTATGAAATTATCGACTGGATTGATTAAGTGGTCAATTACATCGCCTAACTCTCATTAATCCGATCTAATCATTTTTATCTAGCTCACCCTCTCAGTTTATTACTGAAACATACAAATACATTAATCAATCACAACACCCAAACTAATAAACAAAAAAATAATTAAATCAATATTAACTCAAAGTGAAATCCCGAAGGAGAGTTTAGAACATTATCAACAATCCAAAATCCGTTTCCGTACAATCCATCTCAAATTTAAACATTTAAAGGAAAAAGGAAATGAAGAGAAATTGGAATTTAGGTTGGACAAATCGGGAAGGTAGCGGCGTCAGGTACCACCTAATCCAGAGAACACTGACGTCAGGATCCACTTCTTCTTCCTCCTTCTTCCTCTTCTTCTTCTCTATCTCTCTTTTTTTCTCCCTCTTTAAGGTTTCTAAGAGTGGCTGAATGTAAAGCTCCTTCTATCTCTTCTTCTTGTTCTATTTATGTTTTATACATGCTTAGGGTTGAACAAAGGTTTTTTTGAGGTTTGAAAGGTCCAAAAAATCCCCTTAAATGTGAAATTTGTGAGTGTCTATGTGTCTACTTGACACAGGCCATGATCATAGCCTAGATCTAAGCCTTCTGTCACGATTGTTGGCTGTTGTTTCGGCCTAAATGTCTTCCAAGACTCCTTCGTTCTTCGATATTGACCCTGAAACACTAGCAAACACGTCAAGGTACCTAAAAAATATAATATTTAAGCTCAAAAGCTTGTACTAACCCATAAAACATTTAAAACACAAATAATTAACAAACTAAATGATCAAATTAATGGATAAACACATATCAAACTATGCCTTAAACGCACGATGTATTTTACACTTATTAGGCCGTAAATTGTGAACTCAAATGCATATTGGAGAAGAAAGTGAATAGTTTTATAAAGGATTAGGCATTAAAGTTAGATTAGGCCTTATGTGCTTATCAGACTGCCTTTAAAACTCCAATTGGAATGAATCCATTCTGGCTTGTGTATGGTAAAGCTTGTTACTTGCCTGTGGAACTCAAGTACAAAGCATACTGGGCAATGAAAGCTTTAAATTTTGCTTGGAAGCAAGGAGGTGAGAGAAGACTCTTGTAACTAAATGAACTCGAGCAATTTCGCTTCAACGTATATGAGAATGCCAAACTCTACAAGGAGAAACTAAAGCGATGGCATAATTCTCATCTCAAGAAGAAGGAGTTCAAGGATGGAGATGCGGTGCTGTTGTTCAATTCGAGGTTGAAGTTATTTCCGGGAAAGCTCAAATCAAGATGGAGTGGACCTTTTATGGTAACTCAAGTATTCACATATGGAGCTCTCAAATTAGAAAATTTGAACAAGGAAACCTTCAAAGTAAATGAGCATCATTGTTAACCATGTCTCGTAGGAGTGTTCTTCAAAGAAAGGAAAGTCAATTCTTTCC
Organism: Erythroxylum urbanii; assembly: GCA_027568935.1. Lineage (NCBI taxonomy): Eukaryota > Viridiplantae > Streptophyta > Magnoliopsida > Malpighiales > Erythroxylaceae > Erythroxylum > Erythroxylum urbanii. The sequence continues at coordinate 4,796 of JAOQML010048906.1, forward strand.
TTTCGAATAATTAAAAATGCTTCCAAGGATGAAGGTCAAGCTAATGACCATAACTTGGCATGTTCGGTAGTTAGGTTTCTTTCAAATTCTAAAGTTAGGTTTTTCTCTATCTTTATCATTATGGTTTGGAATGACATGAGTCGCGGAACGATATGGAATTTGTGATAATAAAAATTAAGGATGAAAATTTAGAGGTTACACAAAGAAAGAATAAAGAGTACAAAAAATTATAGCTTGGTTATAACCATGACCCAGTTTTGTAGCCATTGTCATGATCGTGACTCCTTGGTCATGATTGTGACTCATTTTCATGCCACTGTCATGATCGCGACTCCTTGGTCATGATCGTGACCCAATTCGTAGCACACTGTCATGATTATGACCTATGGCTATATGCCTACTATCACGATCATGACACCTATTGTCAAGATCGTGACAGATGGTAGGGAAAGGGTACGAAACAAGGGATTTACATGTTCTTTTCCAATTTTACCCCTCCTTTCTCCTCCCTAACCCTTAGATACATTTTTCCTCTCATTTTTCTTGCATTCAACTCTCTTTCTAGGTTTAGATCTCACCAAATTCTATAACTTTTCTCTACACTCATCCTAAAGTTTTTTTCTTTCTTTTGTTTCTTCACCCATAAATTACACGTTCCAATTGGGTCTAAGAATCAAACAAATGGTTAAATGTGTACAACCTAAAGGAAATGTACAAGTATCAGGGTACAGTGTGTGGAATAGAGTGATTCCTTATATATTCAGAAGAAGAAGGTATTCATTTTCAAATTCTTTATTCTAGAATTGTATATGTTCCTAGATACTTTGACTTTGATATCTTGGACAGTCTTGGATTGAAAGGCAAATCTGAGAGTATAGGTGGAAAAGTTTAAAAGGATAAATTCGTGCATTTTAACTTTGTCGTTTATGATGAATTAACTTGTGAATTGTTCACCTATTTTCAATTTAAATTAAATAACCCTAATGAATTTTGGTTTCGGTTGTAGGATCAACAATACCAATTGAACTATGAGACTATATGCAAAATTGGTGGATTCCTAAAATCAATCATTATTGATCAACATGATAATTTTCGTGCCAAACGGTATTGGACCCAATTGACTAGGTTGGAAGAATTTAATTTTAAGAACACACATAAAAATATTATTTATAGTCTCGAACACTTTTTGCTTCAAAATTTTATATGCCAAACAATTTTTGATAAAACGAAAGTAAAATGTGTTCGGTGAAAGAATTATGTATTTTGTGGTGCATGGACAATGACATTAAATTTTGCATAACCACACACATTTTTAATACCATTATTATCACTCTTAAAAAGAGAAGCAGTAATCTTGGCATAGCTTATTTGGTTACTTCCATTGCTGATTATTATAGTGTCAATTGTGATGGACTAACTGTTCTCACGCTTGAGTTTTTTAATCATCTTCATTTGATGAGAGCTAAGATTTAGACATCCCAACATATGAAGATATCAACGCTAAATCACATGTGAAGCACAAGATAGTATAAGCTAGTTCTAACTTAGCACCACCGTACCAATAAGTTGAAGAATCAACTAGTAAGGAGTCTGAGGAGGAAGAAGCAATAGGATGGGAGATAGTGTTGAATGTGGTTCCATACAATAACAAACTTCTGAAAGGGATGGCATAAGAATAACAACGATAGTGCTGAGACATACGAAGAATCTATAAAAACTTTGCTACTCAAGGCATTCAAATAACTTCTCCAAGATGATCACGACCTCAATCACCGTAATGAGTTAATGCTCTGACCTTTTTTTTCCTTTTACTTTTATTTTGCTTGTCATTTTTTACTTTCCTTTACGTGTTGTTTGATCTCCTCACATTAAGAACAATGTGTTGCCTAAGTATGGGGAGGTTTGTAATGTTATTGTCATCATGAGTGTGAATTTTGCATGTCATGATGTTATTTTTTGTTTAGGTTAGCATAGCATGTAGCATAAGTATGAATTATGTGAATATGTCAATGGCTATAACTTGATAGAACTAGTTTATCTTTAAACATAGTCTTTTAAGTTGTAAAGACATATTAGCTTATGAAGTTTGTATTCTAAGTATCTTTGGTTGAATATGCATATTAATTAGGATATGATGTTAGTTTGTTCACCTTAGGAAAATTTTCACATACATTTATAATTATAAGTCAATTAAAAAAGTAGCATTATTAGTAACGTTTCATAAGGACAATTAGCTAAAAGAAATGAGGTAGGCTATGTGAAATGTGAAAAAAATGTGTGTATCTTTGATAAGTAACTATTTTACTGGCCTTTAGGTTATGAATAGAGCTAGTAGCCAGTTGACAATATGATATAGCTGAGTAACGAGGGACAAATGTTTTCCTTCACGTTAAAAGGTTAGAATGACATTCCAACTAAGCTAATTAATAAAACAAGATCTAATTGAGTAACTGAGGGACATTCCTCACAAATGTTTGCCTTCACGTCAAAAGACTAGGTCAATGATAAATAAAATTTATAAAAATGATGTTTAAATAAATCCTGCCGATCTTTGAAAATAGCAAGAATTTTAATGAAAAGCTCGTTAGCGATAGTTACAATTTTAATTGACTACTAGTTGTCAGTGTGTGTGTAAAAGTACTTTAGATAAATAAATATGATGTTAAGGCCTTGATTAGTATATATATTCAATCCGAAATACTTAGCCATTAATTGCATAAGTTAATAAGTTGGAACAACTTAAATGATTGTTGTTTGAGGTTAAATTGGTTTCGTAAAGTTAGATGCCATTGTATCATTATTATATGTGCATGAATGTATGCGTTATTGTTTAGTGTGTTTGAGTTTGTTTTTGTTTTGTTTTTTCTTGAGAACAACCAAAAGTTTAAGTATGGGGATGTTGATAGTTATAGTTTACATATGTTTTAGTACGTGTTTTAGTGTGTTTATAGCTATTGATTAGATGATTTTTACATGTCTAGGCTTATAATTATGTTAATGTGATTGTGTTTTTATTTTTTTAAGTGTTATGTGGTTTAGGGCATGATGTTAGAACTTAATCTTATGTTCTTAAGTTTTTTTTATGTGTTTGTTAGTGTATGAACTTAGATAAATGATGGTTGAAGGAAGTTGGAACAAGTTTGGGCTAAAAGACAAGGTTACAATCGTGACATGGGTGTCATGGTCATGAAAAAAGATTCTTCCCAGGATCACGATCTTGAAACCCCATACCATGATCATGATAGAAGCTCATTTGTCAATGTCACGATTGTCACAGAAGCTAATTTGTTAGTGTCATGATCAAGACAGGTGCTTACCAGACGTAGGGATCTCCTATTGTTTTAATATTTGGAGGGTTTTTTTCGGATAATTAGACATAGATAAAACCTAGACATTACCCTAAATGTCTCAAAACATCATAACAAGACTTAAAAGAAGACCTGTCCTCCATTTGCCAAATTGAGAAAGAACTTAAAGGAAGATCAAGAACAAGAGAAGAGAAGAGGAGCTTTTATAGCAGCAGTCCAGCTACTCCAACCCAATCTATTCTTGCTCTTTTCTTATTTATCTTGTTTATTTACTTCCATTATGATGTATGAATTAGAATTGAGGATGTTGAACATATTGATGATGTTCTAATTTCATTATAGGTTTTATTCTTAAATCATTTTGTAACTTGATTGCTTTTGATGCCAATAAAATGATTGGGTATTGTGATGTTTATTGTCACACATACTTCAATAATAAATTAAGAGATTGAATCGATAGTAATATGATTAGGTTAGGTAAAGAGATTTAACAACCTTATAACTCATAAAATATCAAATCGATAATCATACAAAGAGAGATCTTACATGAGGACCCAATTATCCCATAAATCGCTTAAGAACTAGTTAAAGAGGTAGGTTGTTTTTGTTAATCGAAAGATTGCAAAATCAAAATTTTGAAATCAATTAACGATTATTAATTAGGGTTAAATAATTGGATGTTGAGAGAGAGTAATCAAAGCTTCAAAATCTAGGATCAATACCAATTATATTAAAAGTGGTTAAGGTACCAAAATGATGATAGAATGAATCCTATACTCTTATAATTGATCTATCTTGTTTTATTGCGACATATTATTTGTTAAGTGGTTTAGTGCTCTATTTGATTTAATTGTGTTAATTTCATAATTTTAATTTCATTCAACTCATACTTGATTGCTTAATTTTCTGGTTATTTTATTTTCGTTTAAATCACATTTTTACAACCTCAGATAAAGTTAATATTTAATTAGTTTTAGCTAATTCCTTATAGGATTGACACCTTAATTACTACAAGTTATAATCTATATACTTGCAAAATATTGAGGGCTTTACATTAGATAAAACTTGCTCAATAGGTGTGCTTTATGTAATAATGGCCTATAATCACACATTCATCTATTTTTTCAGTTCATATACTCTAAGAAAGCTTGGAGAAGCACAATGACTTTATGTGGAGTGCCAAATCCTCTGTCTAAATGGTCTAATATTATATAATGGAATCAAAGATCATAAATATGTCTGAACAAGACAAATGGTTAATATAAATAGCACTATCCTATCTTATTAATGGTGCATGGAATGGAAGAAACAACAGAGCCCACACAAGCATAAACCATAAAGTAAAAGATTTCATCAAGATTATATCGAACAAAATTAGATTACATCTTAGACAAACATAAGCATAAAATCAACTTTGAAACTAAAACCTTATAGGGAATCATCTAGCTAAATGAGGGATGTTAAGTCAAGAGGACTTTACGATGACTAATTTTGATGACAATCAAATAATAATAATGTTAGAAACAAAAGAACGTCTTTGACAAGTGTGTTAAGTACGCAGACGCAAAGACTAAGTAGATGCAAACGCAGACGTAGATACAGATGTAGACGCAGATGCAGATGCAGATACAGACGCAGATGCAGATGCAGACGCAGACGCAGATGCAAAGACTATACAGACGCAGACGCAGACGCAGATGCAAAGACAATACAGATGCAAATGCAAAGACTATGCAGACGTAGACGCAGATGCAAATGTAGATGCAGACGCAGATGCAGATGCAGATACAGACACAAATGCAAAGGCAAAATAGAAGCAAAGAAGTCATAGACGATACCAAAAAGATACACTAGTATGTCAGACAGTTATTTAGTCAGAGTTAGTTACAGAACTCAACTAAAAGAACCGGTTATCTAGAAGCGGTTATCAAGAATCAAGAAGTCGTTATCAAGAACAAAGAAGTAGTTAGAGACGAAGACTATAAATATTAGTCGCAGTCGAAGATGAAAAAGATGATAAAAGACAAAGAAAAACTGAGACAAGTTAGAAAGACTAGATTACCTGAGAGAAAAGTCTTACTGTGCTTACTCAGAATAGAGCTCACATCACTGTAACAAAAGCTCACAATCTTTTTCTAGTGAGAGGAAGAAAAGACTGATAGCCTGGAGAGGCTAAGACAGTGAAAGAATACTTTGTAAGAGACCTGAAGAGGCTCTGGAAGGAAAGAATACTTTGTAAGAGACCTGAAGAGGCTCTGGAAGGAAAGAATACTTGTAAACGTTTGAAGAATAGTGGAAC
>JAOQML010048937.1:0-10400 GCA_027568935.1 Erythroxylum urbanii
CAAATGCACATGCAACTCCACTTTCATTTTTACTTTATTGTGACCGAGCGTCTATTTATTGTCCTATATTTGGTATGGATATAAGGCTCATTTTATATTTGTCTCATACCCATTGTAGATACTAGACTTATTAATAACTGAGCTTGTGGCTCTTTGTACACATTTTTTAGCTTTAAGCTCTTTTTCACATTGGTCACTCCGTTCCTTTTTTCGATCATGCATAAGAATGTGATGGAATGCATCAATTCACATAATATGCTATCAATAACTTTCATTTAATGTACATAGTTATTTGTCACATTCATCGAATCTGAGTCTAACATTCAACATTCAGTTGAGTACACATTTTCGATATTCATATACAATTACTAAAGCACTTCCAATATAATCCCGAATATCGAACTCCTCAGACCATCAATGTCTAGAATTATTACAATTATATCAACAACAGTTCAATATCTAAAAGTTAATAAAAAATAATTCAGTCATAGTGAGAAAACATCTAGGTTAACACACAGTGCACTCCTAATAAGCTATTTCCTTGATGACCTGACAATGTCTGGATGCTGACGATCAATTTATACTTCTTTAGTCATGAAATACACACATATAGTTCACATCTTACTAAGTTGATCAATCATATGAATATTTAGTCATGCATATATATATGTATCATGTTTAATGCAAGCTCATTTGACCTTTCCGGGTATGTAACTATTCATAAATTTTGACCATTCAAACATCATATTTTGTATACTACCATTTTGTAATCAAGTTTGTATCTTTAAGTTAGCTTGATTTACTCTAAATTCATCAACCATACTTTATAGTTATCCTTCAACATTTCTATGATCAAAAGCCTCTTATAATACATACACAATTGTTACTTTAAATCTGGAATTTCAGCAAGCTCAATCTATACTTTCACTAAACATTTTACAGCAACATATTCTCATATATTTACCCAATTTTCATTCATAATTACCCTATGTTCTTCAATTCTCATTCATCCATACCTTATACACATTATTCATGTCCTAAAGATCATGTTTTCATTAAAAAAACTCATTTATTCCTTTAATAAATCAGAATTTCCATATTTGAACTCAATCACATCAAAACAGTCCATTCTTTAGATAATGACATCAATTAACTACATAAACTTATCAAGACCTTAACCAATTAATCAAACAATAATCTAGTCTCGTTTCTAACCTTAATCATGTCCAAATATACCAATTTAGAGTGAAATTTCTCAGCTGGTTTGACATGTATATAAGGCTGAAATTAAAATTCCAGAATTTGTCATCAACATCACTAATGTGTGTTACTTTTCTACCTTCAATACCTCACGAATTTAACAAGCTTAAAGACATCACTAACACTTGAAATTTTCCAGATTTCTTGTCCTTTATGTTTAATTCATTTCAGGTTAATTTAAATTCCATATTGGTTATAGTAAGGCTTAGAAACTTCTGCTCACTTATGTCATTAACATTCATTTTTTTACAAACACACCTACAATTCAAATTTTCCATATTTGAAAAAACATTAATAACACCTATCATTAGCATGAATTCCTCATCAATTATACTTCAAATCCAAACTTAAATCATCCATACAATAGTCCATAAACTACCATTTTTATATATGTAAAAATAGACCATAATAGTATCCATTCATTCTCCATTTTCCAGCACATCTTCAACATCAATATCATATACAATCTATCCCAATTCAATCATCATAATCTTTCTATTATAACATGCCATAAAGAAGAACACTTTAATTACTTATTTAGCCTCCAATTCTAACTTAATTCATCAAGTTAACCTAGCCCTCTATGTGTACAAAATCATCACAAATTCAAGGTAGAAATTAAATGGTTTTCGGCTATGATAAAAGACAACAATAATCTGGTTCTTTAGCTATTTTGTGAAGGGTAAAAGCATGTATTTAGTGTGGTAATTTAGATAGCTTCAAGAAAAAAATATGGATGGGAGATAGAAGCAAGTTTCGGTGGTGAGAGATGAGAAGAGAAGATGAATGAGCAAGGCTAAAACTACAATTGCAGAAACTTTACACCTTAGGTGCTAGATCACCATATTACATTAACATATGTCCCTAAGCATGTAAGCCATTTATCCCCTCCTTAAGCTGCCAAATGTCAGCTAGTTACTAGTCCATTTGTCACTCAATCATTGCTGCCATTTTTCAATTAATTACCTAAGCCAAATGTCACTTATCTATCTATGCCATTTGTCACTTATTTCATAGGCTTAGTCATCCTAATTTTCCATGTGTCAATTTATCTTGCCACTTGGCATTTGTACCTATTCTAAATATACATTTTAACTCATCAATTTTCCAATTGAAACAATTAATTCCAAGCTTACTACTTGTAACCAATCAAACAAAAATTCAAGACATAAACATTACACAATTCACATCATGATCATTTTAAACCTTTCATACCTCAGAATATGTTAATTGAGTGCATATACTATCTTTTCAATGTGTACAAAATCATAATTCATGTGTGTATGCTAATGATATGTACGTAAATGAAATCCATTTCATGAATGTTAAAATAATTTGACTTATATGCAATAATCTAAGGCTCTAGTATGAAAAAAGGACTATTACTTACAGCATAGGATAACTACACCTTACCACCCCCAGACCAGCAGTCAAGTATAGGTTGTGAATAGAGAGTTAAAGGAAATCTTACAAAAGACTGTCAATAGTTCTAGGAAGGATTCGGTAATCAAATTATATGATGCATTATGGGCTTATAGGACAACTTTCAAGACCAGTATTGGGACAATGCCTTACAACTTGATTTATGGGAAAGTTTGTCATTTACCTGTGGAAATTGAGCATAAGGTCTACTAGGCTTTAAATTGTGATTAGAAGGTAGCTGGAGAAAAGAGGAAATTACAGTTAAATGAGTTGGACGAATTAAGGCTGCAAGTTTATGATAATGATAGGCTCTACAAGGAAAAGGCAAAGAGGTGGCATGATGCACACATCAGGAAAAAGGAGTTCCATGCAGGTGATATGGTTTTACTTTTCAACTTTAGACTCTGGTTGTTTCCTGGAAAGTTAAAATCTAGATGGAACAAACCTTTCACAGTAATTAATGCATTCTCATCTGGAGTTGTGGAGTTACAAAATGAGTATAGAGAAACTTTTGGGGTGAATGGCCACCATTGCAAGCCTTATTATAGAGGAAAAGTTCCCACCGAGCGAGAAAGAATATTTTTTCGAACACCCTGCCCATGACCAAAGAGTGAGGGCGAGAAAGAATATTTTTCGAACCCTGCCCATGACCAAAGAGTGATCAAAGTCTTGCTAGTGATTTTAAAAACTAGCATAGGTTGTTTTTGTTTATGTTTGTTGGATGTGTTTATATTTTATTTATGTTAGTTTTTGTTTTCTTTGATACAGGAAAGAAGAAGTAAAGTGTGAGCTGTGAAGAATACGCGAGCCGCCACCAATATGATCCTCGACAGTAATACTAACAAGCTTTCTCATACTTATTTATTTATTCATTTATAATTTTTTGTATATATTATGTGTGTTGTTGTTTGTTGTATATCACTTTCAAACATTGATGACAATGTGTTGTTTAAGTGTGGGAGAGTGGTATGCAATTTGCATTCCATATTGCATGTCTTATTTAACTCCCTAATAATTTTTGCATGTTTTGCACTATTTTTCATGTTTTTGTGTTAATGTGTCAAATTTTTTTAATTTTTGTGTGAAAAATTGTGTGACTGTGTGGACGTCTAGTGGCTGGAATTTTATGTGAGTTAGCTTAATTTTAAACAATGTTATTGAATTGGTGATGTGTGTTAATTTAGGAAGTCAGATTATAAGTAGCTTTAACAAAAAAAAAATGTTGATTAGGATAGGATATTTGGTTTTATACTTAATCTTGCTAATTCACATGTAGTTACTGTTAGAAGTTATTAAATCAATAAACAATCTTAGTTTCGCTTTCATGAAAATAATAGGCTAAAAGAAATGAAGTAGGTAAAAAAAAAGTGTGTTAATAACTATTTCGCTGACCCAAAAAGGGTTAAGAATAGGGCTAGCAGCCAGTTGTGAGCTGTGATCTCTAGGGGCATTCATCACAAATGTTTTTCTTCGCGTCAAAAGGCTAGAATGACGCTCCATCTAAGCCAGCTTAATAAATAAAAAACATGGCCTAGTTGAGTAACCGGGGGCATTCATCACCATTGTTTGTCACCGCTTTGAAAAACTAAGTCAACGTTACAAAAATGAGAAAAAATGTGTATAATAAAAACCATACTGATATGATAAATTAGCTAAAAATTTTCATGAAATGATAATCTGGATAGTTAATCATTTAAATGATCGATAATTGTAAATGCATGTATATAAGTGACATAGGTTTAAAATTGAGTTGTTTATATCTTGATCGATGTGTATGTTTATATTAAAGTACTTAGGCATAATGGAATAAGTCAATACATTGAACTTGTGATATAACTATTTTTTACGATTAAGTTGACTGCATAATGTTCTGAGTCAGTAGCCATCAATTTTGACATTGTATGCCTGTAAGTTTTTTTGTATTTGTGTTCTTCAGAATATTTTTATGTTTGATTTCGCATAAGGACAAGCAAAAATTTAAGTGTAACGGAGTTGATAGGTGGCATTTGCACATACTTTTTTAGGATAATTTGTTAGTTAATCATGAAAATTGATTGTTGTCAGCTTTTTTAGCCTATTTTTCATCTTAGTTTCATATAATTGCATGATTATGTATGAATGTACTTGAATATGCATGAATGTGTGTGAATTAGGTCTTTAAGATTAGGTTTTGAACGAAATTTGCATGGCATTGTTCTTTTTCTTACATTAATGTTGGTATGAATTGCATGTGTTTTGGGCACGATTAAGTGATTAATTTTATTGTTAATCAATAGGTTTGAAGGTGGTTTTGAGGGATGGAAGGATAGAAGAACCAAAGAGAAAACAAGTCATACGACCCAAAAGAAAGCTGGAATTTTCCCAGGCTGACTCATCACCAACATTAAGCTTTTGCAAGTTACAATTCTTATTGGATTTTTTTCGTTTTTAATCCAAATTAAAGAGGAAAAATTCAGCTTCAAATTGGTGATATAACGGCCCAATTTAGATATGAAATCAATAACATATCACAGATTGAAGTCAAGACATAAAACAGAGTTTTCTGGAAAATTCCAGCTGGCAACTTCCTCCTTCCTACGTTGTTTTAAGCATTAAATGGGGTATAAAATCTCAATTTAAAACCCTATAAAAAGGGGAGTTAATGAAAGACATCCAAGGGAGAGAGAAGAACACATTTTTTAGAGAAAAACTAAGAGAATTCAAGGTGGAATCAAAGGATTTCAAGGAATAAAGCTGCCACCATAGAATTCCAGCTTTGCTCTTCAACATATAAGCCTTACTTCTTCTCTTTTCTTGCTTCTTTGTGGTATTTTTTTGATTGAGAAGGTTATATGGAATCGTTATGAACATGTTGGATGAGATTTTGATGTATTTCTAATTAGTTATTAGGATTGTTATTGCCTAAACTATGTAGTACCTCACTTTATTCAATGTTATGGATGTGTTTAATGTTGTTTGATGTTTTATGGTATATGGCTGTCCACACTTAGCTCACAAGTTAGAAAATATGTTATTAAGTGCCATTAGAGTGGGCTTACACCAAGAATACTCCATTTATCAAGTTACCTTGCCATTTGGAGAGAGATCTTGAATGGAAAAGTGGCTCTCCAAAAATCTGTTCATATCCTTTTAATGGTTAAGTGAAAAATAGGAAGTGGCAGCTTACATAATTCATTTACGTTATTAAACATGGCTTATTTGGTTCAAGTAATGATAGTAAAAGAACCAGGACATTTGGAAATTTTGGACTAAACATAATGAACATTGCTAAAGTGAGAGAATTCATAGTTAGGAAATGACAATCCTAAGTTGTTAAATTGATACTTTGATTCACCATTTTCTAAATTTATGTTCTTACTTTTATGACGACCCTAAAGTGTGCATGTATGACTCTTAATTTTTAGATTTTGGATCTTTCAAATGTAATTATTTGAGATGCCTAAACAAAATGAAATTTGGATCATTTCATTAACTAACCAATCCCTGTAGGACGAAACCTATCTATACAGTGATTTCCGATCTGTATACTTGTAGGATAAGAGGTTTTAATTTAAAAGTTGAAAAATTATCTATTAGTCTTCCATGAAAAATTAGGGTGGTTTCTCCAACCAGGATTGTAGGTATTTGAGTATGGATCATTTCGTTCCCTTGGTTGAAAACAGTTGAATGACTTTACTTGTTCCTCCCTATCTATAAAAGGTTCATATGAATACGAACAAACATTACCTCCATGATTACAAGTTCCACACTTACCACACACATTTTGATTTGGAACGTTTTGAGATAGTCTTTTAGTTAGCATCTTTACATGTCTTGTTAATTAGCTAACTACATAGCCAATTCTTGATTCGAGCCCACTTCATTAACTCCAACTCTTCTTCCCCTAATGCTTTTTTGTTAAGAATTGATCCCCAACATTTCAAAGATTTTGTACATTTCTTCGATTATCTTTTCTCTCACAGCTCTCCCTGCTGTATTGTCAATCGTGTACTGACATTACTGTGTCAATCTATCATAAAAGAATTGATTTTGCATATAAAGAGGAAAATGATGGTGTGGACACTGTATAAGCAAGAGTTTAAAACATTCCCACATCTCATGGAATGGCTCTCCTTCCATCTGAGTGAAGGTTGCTATCTTTTTCTGCAACTCAGAAGTCTTTTGATAAGAATAGAACTTTCCCATGAATTTTTTGTACACTTCCTTCCATGTAGTGAATGAACCATATAGAAGGGTCATCAGCTAAGCCTTGGCCTGATCCTTCAACGTATATAGGAGGCATCTAATTTTGAGTTGATCCTTGTCTAAGTCATCCAAAGGAAAGGTTTGGAGGCTAGTATAGAATTCCTAAATGAAGTTTAAAGGGTCTTCATTGGGAACCCTGTAGAAATATGGCAGTATGTTATAGTAAATGGTTTTCAATTCATAGTTCCTCGTTGCCTCTCCCAAATATATGCACAACGTAGCAGTACCAATTACTAGCCTAGTATACTCCTTCGTGATTAAGTGCCTTTCACCCATCATTTGGTTATTTACTTTATCTTCGCACTTGGATTCCTCTTGATCCTCTTCCAAGTCCTGTTGAAATCGTCATATACGATGTATGTTATCAACTAAAGGGATGAGTTCACTATGTAAAGATCTCCTTCCTAGCATAAACCAATTGAGTTCACTTCCTAAAGACCACCTACCTAGTAGGGATGAACAAAAGGCAATACTAAATTAATAACAAAAATTAAACAAACACATATAATATAATCAATTAATAACAAAAACTAAATAAACAAATCACCGAAACAACACATTGAAACATGTATGCAACATCAAACAAACACAAACAAAATTAATTAGTAAAAAAACAAAATTAATTCAAGTTTAAATGTTAAAAACCTCCCTAGCAATGGCGCCAAAAACTTGTTGTGCCCAAAAAGTTCTAAAAAGACCGAGGCTATCCTACTTACAAGTATATGAGGTAGTTGTAGTTGATTACCTAGGGTCGTCTCTTACGAAAGTGAGATTGGTTCACTTAAATTAATCTTGAACAAAAATAAAAACAAATGCAATCCCAAATACTCTATCCCAATTTGTTGAGATAAGGCTTTAAAGAAAATCACAAAATAGATTGAAAATAAACGGAATCAACTAGAAGCAAAGATGAATAGATTAATTAAAATGGAAGACTCTTGAGAATTAATTTCGCTAGTCGATCTCCTATGCCTGATTAAGGGAAACGATTGGATAGTTGTCTTACTAAAATTAACAGTTGGGTTCTAAATCAACTCGAATAATGAATTAATCTAACCTTCGTATTCAATAAGTTATTATCTGAATTAATTATGGAAACCTGGCTACTAATTACCACTGAAGTTAACATATTTCTAGTTTTAACCTAAGTGTCCATAGTTTCTCGATTCATATTAAATTTCTCCTTTCGATCCTTCATTTAATACTAAAAATGATACAAAGTTTGGTCATTCTATTACATCTATTCAACTAAAAAACTACAGAAATAAATAAGACAACAAATTTGTAAATCACTCATGCATAATCACCTAAAATAGCTACATTAACTCTCAAGAAAAAAAGATTAGCCCATTATCGCATAAACACGGTTTATTATCTCCATACACTTCAGTTCCATGTTACTGTCAACAGAAGTATTAAAGCAATAAAACATTGAATACTAAATGAACTATGAGTTAAACTAACAAAGCAATAAGTTCAGTAAATAAACAAGAAACACTATGATAGATGAATAACAGAGCAAGCACACAGAGATCGGGTGAATGAGGTGCAGTGGTCTCCTGCCCCTCTCAAGCTTCCCATATTAGCTCTCGCCTTCTGCTTTAGCTTGTTCTCACCAGATGGTCGAAGGCTTAGTTCTGCTTCCAACTCTCTGCCATGTTTCTCTTTTCTTCACTGACTCTCTCTGTCTCTTCTCTTCTTCCCTTCTTTCTCTTTATTTTCTCTATCTTAAAGTTTCTCTTGCATGTTGAGTGAAGAATGAAGAGTGAATAATGAATGATTGATCAGTCGCTACCCTCTATTACCTTCCTATTTGTAGTATGACTCTAAGTTTATGGTTTCGAGTCGTCACCCCTGTCGATGACACATGATAAGGTGATGAATTAAAGAAAACAAATGGGTTACAGGGGTGATAAGTTAAGTCACCCCCGTGAGGGCACTTATCACGGTGGTAACCACCACCGTGACTAACACCGCCATGACTAACATCCAAATGTTAGTCATGGTGGTGACTTGCTAAGTTACCACTATGAGGTGGTGACACTTGTCACCACTTTTCTTCTTTTTATTTCTCTTTTCATGCAAAATTTATGTGACTTTCCCTTTAACCTTCATGCAAAATTCACAAAATAATCAAATTATCATTCATTCAATATTTAAATCATTTCCACTCAATTATCTCATATTTGGATCAAAACACAAAGATTTGTAACTAAAATCAAGATATGAAGGTAATTAAAAGCAATAGAAATTATACACAACAATAAACCCTTACCAAATGTAGAAGCAATATGCAAGCAAAAAATTCCAGATCCAAGAAAGATTAAATAGACAAGCATAAATGTAGAGAGCATATTCATAGAAGGAGAGATAATTCCAGAACTTTAAACGTAAAGATACGGTTTCCAGAACGCAAGACCATAGAACATATACAGAGGTGAAACACAATTCCAGAACAAACACTAGCCAATTCCAAAAATCACAACAACCACTTTATGTAGATAAAAAAAACAGATTTCTCAGGACAATCATCAAGAATCAAAACAACATAAAACCTTATTAGTTTCAGATTTTCAAACAAAAAACTTGACAGGCACAAAACGCACATAACACCAACCGCTACATCTTTTTTTCATTTTTCCAGATATAACTCGCAAACCAGAAAACACAACCAACAATCATAGTTGCAAGCAAAACCAAATCGTAGGCATACAACATGCAATAGCCACTGGTTTCTTATTTCCAAAACTCCAAGGCTCATCAAAACAATATCACAAAAGCTAGCAAACACAAGTCTTTTATTCCAGAATTCCAGAACAATTATGGTCTTTGTGGTTTGTAGGGTTTATTCAAGCATTAGATTTGATTTGATTTTTCATTCCAAAATTCAATCAATAACAATCAAACATTTAATCAAATTACATAATTAAAATCATACTTTGATACCACTGTTGCGAAACCGGGTCAGAATCTGATTCTGATAGCAACAAAATAATTATGAAACCTTTTCACAATCTTTGATTTCTCAAAAATCAAGATCTCTTAATTCTATAAAATGATTAACATAAATTATAATAAAGCAAAAACTTAATTCGTACCTTATTTTAAAGCTTGATCTTTATCTTGTTAAATCCCTCGAGCTACTTCCAAATCGATCCTTCTTAAGTACCATAGTCGCACAAGCATCCGACCTCTAATGGTATCCACATAATGAGTTGAGAAAAATTTGTAACTCTTATAGAGAAGGTTAAGCAAAAAGTGCTAGTAATAAAGATGTCAATGGGCCGGCCTGGGTCCTCGGTCATGGCGGCCCACCGGCGGGCTGTCCAGCCCGTGGTCGGCCTAACCTGTTTATATTTATTAATTAAAAAGCCGACCATGGTTGGCTCGTGGGTCGACCTGGGTGGACCATGGTCGGCCCTTAACCAGTCCAACCCGGGCCAAAAACGGGGTGCCTGGCCATCCCTAGCTAG
>JAOQML010048985.1:0-10398 GCA_027568935.1 Erythroxylum urbanii
AATTGTTTAATTAATTTATAAATTATAAAAATATTAAATTAAATTAAATTTTGATTTATATTATTATTATTATTATATCAGCACGCAATCATATTAATGCAATATTAAGCATCTTGCATATTTATGATTAAAAATTTTTAATGAAATGCAAATAATTATACAATATATTATATATGTGGAATAATTTATTTTGATTTCAATAACTTATTTTAATTGATTAATTTACTAAAATTGTTTAATTAATTTATAAATTATAGAATTTTATACATAAATAGCTAATACTAAACAACTAATTTTACCAAACATCTTTAGTAAACAACTAATGTTATCCTCTAGTCAAATCAGCTGCTATAATGAGCTATTAACTAACCACTGATAAAATCAGCTATTAGCTAATGCATTCAGCTGATTGCCAAACAGGGTCATCTCGCAATCTGAAGTTGATTTCGACTGCTAAACGAGCTCAAATCTCCCGAGGACCTTTATAGAAAACGTTCACCTATAGATAGTTTAGGCCTTTCTGCAGTTTTCTCAAAACACAAGCCCTCTTAACGGGTTAGAGTTCTGAATGCTCGTGAATGATCTGAGCAACTGCAGGAGACCATAACCTATTTATATAGCTTTTATATCGAGCTTCCCCATCACAAGGCCGATATGGACTAAGTCTATACTAAAAGGGACCCATTTTTTACCCAAATTTTGAACCATTAATCTAGATCTTTTATTGGGCCACTGTATTACCTTTATCTGGATCAAATTATGTAATTTAACTGACAATTTATTGAAAAACTAAAATTACAATTAATAATTGTCCACCATAAGGGAAAATCACAAAATTGCCCCTAAGGGCAAAATTGTCTTACAATAGGCCCTGTTTGGCAATCAGCTGAATGCATTAGCTAATAGTTGATTCTATCAGTGGTTAGCTAATAGTTCATTATATCGGCTAATTTGACCAGAGAATAATATCAGTTGTTTACTAAAGATATTTAGTAAAATTAGTTGTTTAGTATTAGTTACTTATGTATAAAATGACTTATAAGGGCATGACTGTCACAACCCAGTATCACATCAGGCCCATGACAACCGCCTCATATTCGGGCTAAGGACACTAACGGTGCCCTTAATCCGACTATGCAAGGCTAACTAAATATCTTCTCCTCTTTATATATATATTTATTTAAAAAAAAAATTTGGGTAACACAACGACTGTATTTTAAAAATCTCAAAACTAGCAAACAATTTTAAACACTTCTATATTCACACAAAAAATTTTACCACAACTTTAGTACTTTAAAGTCCACTCAAAGCAATCCCAACAATAGTATCAAAGTTCAAACATAAGGTCTTTTACAATGATAAAAAAGTCTAGAGTCAAATTTATAAAATTATAAAGCATATTCGCATAACCAACCCAAAGAAAATAGTTCATGAGCCACTATGCAACAAAAGTACAAAATAGAGACTACCCACATGCAGTAATGTCCTGAAAACGTCAAAGGATAGCACAATCCTCACAGAGTTTCAAGCTCACTAAATTAAGTTGTATGGTTGGAAAGTGGAGGGGTGAGTACACTATGTACTCAGTGAGCAGGAAAAACATATATTGCGAATAGAACTCGATACACACCCAGACGGTATAAATAACCTACAAAGTGAATATACATCACATAAAATCACCTCGGAATAGCCTATGACTCAACGTATACTAGTTAAGAACCATATAGGCCTAGCCTATTAATCATTCATCCGGTGAACATAGGTTCCAGCTCCAGTATGCAAAAGCATAAAAAACATAACATTTATAAATCAAATCTCATCAGAAAACAAATATCAGGGTAAGTCAAAGCAATCATGTGTGTCAACACTAGTCGACCAAACTAATGTGCACACCCACTGATTCTTAGCGTTGGCTCGACATTCATCCGTGGTGAGTCCAGACTACAGTCGATAAGAGCGTCATAACCCTCAATGATGACCTTGTTGGTGTCTAGACCCTAGGTGTGGAATCACCCGTGAGCCACATAGAAAGGTGTCAATATGGGGACTCGACTTTTATGTACCAGCGTCAAGGGTACGGGGGTCGCTTAATCAGTTATTCCTAGCACACGATTGGCCAATCGTTACCTCACCAATCACAAAAGAAATCATATTCAAATTTTAAGTATAAAATCAAGTAAGGCGTTATGCCTTTATTTATCGGTCCAATCGATGAAATGAAACCTTGTCATGGCTTGAAGCCAAAAAGGGAACATATACGCGGCAAATATGGCTCAATCATGCATATGTAAATTTTAAAATATTATTTCATGCACTAAATGTTATCTTTTGCACTCCAAGTACAAAATGTTATTCAAAACAATATTGTTTCTTAAATACATAGGCATATTAGCATCCATTTGAAGTTCAATTCTACCCTACATTGCTTAGATTCAAAATTCACATAAAATTCATTCAGCACATCTTAGGATGTTCCAATTATATTTGAGAAATATGGTTTCCCCAACTCACCTCAAAAGAAGGTATATACTCTCTTAATTTCAATAATCCTCGGTACGAGCTCTTTGATTCACAGCTCCCGAGCCTTTATGCATAAAAAGACATACGATGAAATTGCTACTTAAACATAAATTTCATAATTATACACTATCACATAAGTATATAAAACACAACACCACTCCCTTTAAGCTATAGAATTCAACCATTAAATGCTTCACATGGTTACTTCCTTACTATTCTCATTAGCTTTTCTTTTGCATTTCCTAAGGCTTTTAATGCCTTTAATCCAATACTTACTCATTTCAAAGCATAATTAAGCACATCTTTATCCAAGCACATTAGGCCATTTCTCATCAACCTAAGCATCGATCCAAGTTCACTCTAAGTAAACATGAAAATGTTTTCCAATACATACCATTATGAGGCCTTAAATCCTAAGCCAAGTTCACTTAAGCATTTTATCAAACACCTAAAGGCATAAACTTGAAAACCTCCTTCTAATGTACTTATTCCTCATTTTTCATCATTAATTCACATTATACATACCCAATTAACATCATAGAGTTTATTTAAACCATCAATTTCAAAAGAAATTCAAAATTTTGCTAACTTTCACCAAAGAGAGGGCATTTCAATTTTGGCCTAAAAAAGCTTCTCCATGACTCATTTCATTCATCTAAACCATGTCTCATGCATAGTTAATCATGGAGAATAACATATCTTAACACCAAACTCAAAATCATAATGTAGAGAGAGATGAGACAAAATTTACCTAAACCTTCCTTTGGTGATATCTTCAAATCCTTTGAGAATTTCTCAAATCTAACAATAGATTTGAGTTCCTTAACCCAAATTAGCTTAGAACTCCTTAGTTTGGATTGAAAAATTAAAAAAGGGTGAATTTTTTGGATGGTCGAAACTCCCTCTCTGATATTATAAAAATTGTCACCCCTTGCGGCTTCACAATCTCATCAATATACAGCTTTGCCAACTTCTCCAATGAGTAGGTTGTGTGGATAGGTAGAAAATAAGCAGAATTCGTCAATCTATCCACTATAAGCTAAATAGCATCGTGACCCTTTGATGTACAAAGTAGTCCAACTACACACTTTATTGTCCCGTGCTCCCACTTCTCCAGAATGAGCAAAGACTGTAACATACCCACCAGCTTTTGATGCTCTGCCTTTATCTGTTGATAAGGAAGGCATCTGGTCACAAATTCTGCTATCTCGCTCTTCATCCCTGGCCACCAATAGCTCTCTCTAAGAATTCGATACATCATGGTACTACCCCTATGCATAACATAAGTCGAACTGTGAGCTTCTTCCAAGATAGCTTGCCTGAGATCTTGGTCATCTGGTACACACACTCTGTTTTTGAAGACTAACAATATGTTTTCTCTCAATCTAAACCCCTCACTCTCTTCGGATGACAATTTCTCCCGAATGAATTTTAACTCGGGATCATCGGCCTGCGATCTCTTGATCTCGTCAAATAATGTAGGCCGAACTTCAAACAGTGCTAGCAATGTTCCATTGTCCTCTACCACTGAGAGTCTAACCCCAAGGCTTCGCACACTCATTAAATGTGTCACGTAACGATCTTGCCTAACAGTTGTTGCCGAACACGATTTACAACTCAATGCATCAGCTACCACATTTGCTTTTCCCGGATGATAGTCGATTATTAAATCATAATCCTTAATCAATTCCAACCATCTTCTTTGTCTGAGATTTAGTTCCTTCTGTGTCATTAGGTACTTCAGGCTCTTGTGATCAGTGTATATACAACAAGTCTCCCTATAAAGATAGTGTCTCCAAATCTTGAGTGCAAACACCACTGCTGCAAGCTCCAAATCATGAGTAGGATAATTTAGTTTGTGCTTTTTCAGCTGTCTAGAAGCATATGTGATCACTCGCCTGGTTTGCATAAGTACACAGCCAAGTTTCTGATGACTGGCATCACTGTATACCTCATACCTAACCCCCTGGGTAGGTAAAGCAAGCACTGGCACAGAAGTCAATCACCTCTTCAGCTCTTGAAAATTCGTCTCGCATTTGTCATCCCACTAAAATTTTACCTCTTTTTGGGTAAGCCTCGATAAAGTGGTTGTAAGTACTGAGAAACTCTCAACAAACCTCCGATAATAACTAGCTAACCTCAAAAAGCTGCGAACTTTAGTCACATTCTTGGATTGTTCCCACTCAAATATAGCTTCCACTTTTTTTTGAGTCCACATAAATACCTTCTCCTAATACCACATGCCCAAGGAATCTTATCTCCTTTAACCAAAATTCACACTTTGAGAACTTCGCATAGAACTGTCTTTTGCGAAGTATTTGCAGCACAATCCAGAGATGTCTAACATACTCCTCCCCATCCTTAGAATAAATTAGAAGGTCATCAATGAAGACTATGACAAACTAATCTACATAAGGATGGAATACCCTATTCATGAGATCCATAAATGCTGCAGGTGTATTTGTCAATCCGAACGACATCACCGAAAATTCATAGTATCCATACCTCGTCCGGAAAGCAGTCTTGTGCACATCACTTTCAGAAATCTTCAACTGATGGTACCCAGACCTCAGATTTGTTTTTAAGTATACTATAGCTCCTCTTAACTAATCAAACAAGTCATCAATTCGAGGGAATGGATATTTATTTTTTATGGTAACCTTGTTTAACTGCCGATAATCAACACATAAGCAGAGGGTTCCATCCTTCTTGACACGGTGCTCCCTACGGTGATTGACTTAGTTTGATGAAGCCCTTATCTAATAACTCTTGCAACTAAACCTTTAGCTCTTTTAATTTTTGCTGATGCCATACGATACGACGATACAGATATCGGTATTATCCCAGGACTAAGTCAATCGCAAAATCAAACTCCCGATCAGGTGGCAATCCAGGTAACTCCTCCAGAAAGACATTGGGAAACTAGTATACAATGGGAACATCTTTAAATTCTACCCTCTGTGTCGAAATGTCAATCATACGTGCAAGGTATGCCTGGCATCCCCGACAAATCAACTTCTTAATCTTGACCACCGATATTAAATAGCTCAGAAATACCCATGGATCACTAGTAAATTTAATCGGGACTCCACTCTAAGTGTCAAACTCCACCTCTTTTTTTTATAACAATCAACCTTGGCACGATGCCTCTCTAACCAGTCAATCCCTAATATCACCTCGAAATCCTGGAGATCGAAGGAAATAAGATCTATCTCAAACACAACATCAACAACCTTTACCTCACAGACTGTATATGCTTCATCACAAGCCACTTGCTCTCCAAGAGGAGTGACTATAATGAGAAGGGGATCTAACGGCTCCAGGGGACAACTAATGTTTTCGAAGAAAGTCACACAAACAAAGGACCTTTATGTGCCAGTGTCAATAAAAACTCTAGCATCTTTACCAAGAACTCACATAACACCTTATAACACTACGTGTTAGCAACCGCTGGTTTTGCGACTACTTCAGCACTATGTTCCTATGGCTCGGGTCGCAAAGGTCTAACCTTGTGACGACTTCTCCTTCCTCGTCCAACCATGTTATCACTATAAAATCAAAGAAAAAGATGTTTAATAAAATAGATCGGACTAAGCCTAGCTTACCTGATGTAACTTACACCCTAAGGAATGTCGACAATTAGTCTCACCTAGGTCAAAATCATTCGACTGTTAAGGACATCAACGTAACGATCCGAGACTCAACTTCTCTACCAAAGACTGTCGACACCCAGACTCAACTCCTAAGGCTAATGAATCTTTTGAAAACAGTAATAACACTTTTGAAAACAAAAAACCTGGCTCTGATACCAATTTAATTGTCACGACTCGGTACCACATCGGGCCCATGACAACCGCCACATACTTGGGCTAGTGTCCTTAATCTGACTATGCAAGGCTAACTGAATATCTTCTCCTCTTTACATATATATTTATTATTTTTTAAAAAAATTTGGGCAGCACAACGGCTATATTTTAAAAATCCCAAAACCTGTAAACAATTTTAAACACTTCTATATTCACACAAAAAATTTTACCACAACTTTAGGACTTTAAAGTCCACTCAAAGCAATCCCAACAACAGTATCAAAGTTCATACATAAGGTCTTTTACAATGATAAAACAGTCTAGAGTCAAATTTATAAAATTATAAAGCATATTCACATAACCAACCCAAAGAAAACAGTTCATGAGCCACTATACAACAAAAGTACAAAATAGAGACTACCCACGCACACTAATGTCCTAAAAATGTCAAAAGACAGCATAATCCTCACAGAGCTTCAAGCTCACTAAATTAACCTGCATGGTTGGAAAGCGGAAAGGGTGAGTACACTATGTACTCAGTGAGCAGGAAAAACATATATCGCGAATAAAACTCGTTACACACCCAGAGGGTATAAATAACCTACAAAGTGAACATACATCATGTAAAATCACCTAGGAATAGCCTATAACTTGACGTATACTGGTTAAGGACCATATAGGCCTAGCTTATTAATCACTCATCTGGTGAACATAGGTTCCAGTACACAAAAACATAAAATCATAACATGTATAAATCAAATCTCGTCAGAAAATAAATATCAGGGTAAGCCAAAGCAATCATGTGTGTAAACAATAGTCATCCAAACTAATGTGCACACCCACCGATTATCAATGTTGGCTCGACATTCATCCATGGTGAGTCCAGACTACAGTTGAAAAAAGCGTCATGACCCTAGGTGATGACCTCATCGATGTCCAGACCCTAGGTGTGAAAAACTGTCTACACAACATGAAATTAAATTCAAAAGAGCAATATGAGGCTAGCATACTTAGGATCAAGAAAGAGTTAGGAAAACCAATGGATAGACTGAACTAAAAACCCACTCTGTAGTAGACCAAGAAATAAAGAAAGAGGATGAAGAAAGGATAAAATGTAACAACCCAGACCACCCGCCCACAGATATTGTCCACTTTTACGCCTTGGCCTAGCCAAGCCCTTACGATTTTGCTCTTCCCACCCCCAGGAAAATGCGTTTGTGAATGAGTGGTATCCGCACCCTTATAAGGCTTACTTTAATCCCTTCTCCAACTGATATACCATGATCTATCAGCCAGAACTTAGTATACCATGGTTGAACATCGAAAAAGCTTTAGTAGATGTCTATGAAGAGAACATTACCCTTTAGATTAGTAATGACCAAGTGACATTTAACATGAATGACGTATTACAAAATTTTAAGGAGGTTAACTCATTTAGGAGAATTGATGTATTTGAATCTTTAAAAGAGAAAAAGGAAGAAGAACATATGATAACGGACATCGAGTTTGAAGAAGATATGAAAGTATCTATTCATGAAGTAAAAGAAGAAGAAGAAAAGGGGGGTGACTGAGGAAGAACAAGAACAGCTCACCGTTTTACCAAAAAAATTGCTAGACTTAATAGAATATTCAAAGAGTTTTGTTATTCTCTATTTTATTGACAGTTTTTTAGTGCAAAGGACATTACTGAAATTAACTAGTTTTCTCATCTTTATCAATATTGTCTTTCTGACCATTTTGCAAGTTGTAGCTTACTTATAGGCTATAAAATTGAAATTGTACATCATGGGTTGAAGCAAGTTACTCATAATTGATCCTGGATAAGTTTTAAAGGATGAAGTTTAAGTTAATGACCATAACTTAGCACGTTTCATAGTTAGATTTAAATTGTTGCGTAGTTAGGTTTGTTTGAAATTCTAAAATAAGCTTTTAATGATGTGGAAATCATTGGATTGCTAGCTCTCTTATTCTCTTTAAATCAATTATAATAAAGGAAACCCAGCTCGGTGTCAAACGCATTGGGTTTCCATCTCTAAGATAGTCACTACCTCAGTCACCTCGACGATTTGATGTTCTAACCCTTTTCTTTTCATTTTTGTTAGTATTTTCTTCTTATATTTTTGGCATATTTTGGTTCTTATTCCCCCCTCATATGTGATTTTATGTCCTTCTCACGTTGAGGATAATATGTTCTTCAAGTGTGGGGATGGTTGTGTGCTTTTACTTTAAGTGTGAATTTTCATATTGTATGATAGTTTGTTTAGGTTTGCATGATGTGATTCATGTGAATGTGTCAATGCTAGAACTTAATGGGAAAGATTTAGCCTTAGACATAGCCTTTTAGGTTGTGAAAATTTATTAGCTTGCAAAATTAGTGACCTAGGTTACTTTAGCTAAATATGCAGTTTAATTAGGATATGATGTTAGTTTATTAACCTTAAGAAGATGTCACATTCATTTATAATTTTAAGCTAATCAAATAAGTAAAATTGCTAGTATATTTTCATGAGAATGACTAGAAAAAACAATAAGATAGGTAATGTTATAAATTTGTGTTTTTTAAAAAGAAGCATAAATTATAATTAAATAACTATTCCGATGGCCTTCGGGCTATGAATAGAGCTAGTATCCAATTGAGAATGTGATGTAGCTAAGTAACCAGATCGACATTCATCATAAATATTTACCTCTGTGCTAGAAGGCTAAAATGACATTCCAACCAAGCCAGCTAATAAAAACATGACCAAGTTGAGTAATCGGATCAACATTCATCACAAATTTTTGTCTCTGCGTAAAAAGGCTAGGTTCATGTCCATAAAACGTAACAGAAAGAATGTTTGTTAAATAAAAACCTACCAAAATTGTGAGTAGCTTGACTTTTCATGAAAGCTTACTTAGGAATAGTTACAAGTTTAATTTACTAAGTACTTATCAATGTGTGTGTACAAATGATAAGGTCAGTAAACTTAACATCTAGGTCTTAATTAATATGTATATTTAGTCTAGAGTAGTTAGACGTAAATTCTGCAAGTGAATAAGTTAGAACAACTTAAGGGATTACGTTTGAAGTTAAATTCATTTCGTTAAGTTTAATACCATTGCCTCATTATCGCATTTGTGTGTTGATAGGTGTGCATTAGATTATGTTTTTTATAGGGAATTAGCATATGTTTTCTTGCATAATGGTTGCTTTATCGCTCTAGTTTAGGATTTAGTTTGCATGTTTTCATTAAGTTTGATTTCCATTGTGTTCTTGTGTGTTGGATGCTAATTGAGGGTAACAATTGCTTATTTTTGTGTAGGAAAGGAGAGGAAGCAAGTTGGAGAATGAACAAGAGAGTATAGAAGAGAAGACAAGAGCATTACATCTGTGTCCAATTCCCACGTTTGTGGGAATCATGCAAATTCCCACGAACATGGGAAATCATAACATAAGGTTTTTGCCTGTAATTACCATGCTCGTGGGAATCATGAAGATTCCCACGGGCGTGGGAATTGTAATTTGAGGCAATCTATAAGGCTTCATTAAACCTAGGACTTTTGGACTATAAAATCATCATTAAGCCTCCATCTTTAAGAGAGACGACACCTACCTATAAAAAGACCATCCTTGGGTAAAGAACACATGTTTTGTAACATCCCCTCATCTATGGGAAGGGTATTTTGGTAATTTGGAACGGGTTAGGAATGTGAAAAATATGATGCCATGTGGAGTATCGTAGTGTTTGCACGTAGCGCTCCCTTATCATAGGATATGTATCGGAATGACCTACAGGCGTCCTGGTGCGTACCCTACGGTGAGGGGGTGTTACATGTTTGGAGCATCAAGGAAGGATTGAAAACAAGGATCATCATCAAGATTGGGTAAAATAGCACATCAACACCAAAATTCTAGATTTTGGCAAAGATGAGAAGGAGTTTTCTTATTCACTTTCTATCATTTTAATCTCTTCCTTACTTTGTAAAGATGGATTATTTGAATGTTGATAGTGTTGTGGAGACTATGTTAGGCTAATTTCATATTAGGGATTGCTTTTTCATTATTTTGTCAAAACTCATGTTTTATTGAATT
>JAOQML010049023.1:0-10397 GCA_027568935.1 Erythroxylum urbanii
GACCACTCTTTTTCTCTTTAGGTCTGGCCACGATTATGACAGAAACTCTTTCTAGACAGGCCACGATCGTGGGGTGAGGGCCACGATCGTGCCCTGCATTTTCTTCCTTCTTTTCTGCATGAATTCAACATATCACCTCCATCCATTTCGCACCAAATTTTCTTGAATTCACCTCTTATAATATGACTTCATTTCATACGAATTCATTTACCATTTTGATATCATTAACTCCATAAAATTCAACTCAGTTAATTTATCATTTACAACTCAATTTCATCATTTCATGATATCCTATCTCTTTCCATAGTATATCTTATTCACAAGGCAATCAAATAATTCATTCATTATGTTATGTCCTCATTTAACACTCTAAACATTTCAGATTAGATGCATTGCCATCAAACATCATTTCCTTTAAATTATAACATCAAGATCAATCATAACTTATCTCACATTTAACCAATTATTCCAACATCAAAATTATGTTCCTTTTAAGCCTCAATTAAGTCCAAAAGCATCATAGCTATATACCTCATCCTTACTTGGTTCAACCATTGCATAATGAAAACATTTCCATGACAAAACACTACCCACGATTGTGGCATCCCCTGCCATGATCGTGACAAAAGCTAATATCCCATTTATCCTGCAGTTTTTCCAGTTTTCTCAGGACAGATTTTTAGGTCAGTTTCATATGACCATTTTAACCTAGCAAATGAAGTATTTAGACAACACCGTCTCTAAAAAAATGTTAAACTATGTCTTAAGTTTCTAATGACACCAAAATTATGCAGTTTGGTTCAGTATTCTGCAATTTATACCTAAAATAGTACAGAATGTTCTCATACCACGACAACTCACAGTTCTCAACTTTAAGCCAAACTTTAAGACCCTTTAAGACAGAATTGAAATTCACATCCTTCATAAAAATTGTAGCCATATATCTCTATTTTAATCTACGTTAAAAATAGTCCCATTTAGATACCTACAGGTCAAGATATAGCCAAAACACAGATGTATGTTCAGTGAAAGCACTCCATCTAGCATATTCCAACACATATTTAACTTCATTATCAACTCTACTTTGTCTCAAACTATCATCCTCCTTTTTCTCATTTCATAAATAACATTAACTCACGAACATTTAGAGCATGATTTCTTTATTTTTACACAACACCCACGTTAAAATACATATATGAAAACCCATGTTCAATCATCAAATTTCTCATCATACATGTTCTATTTAACACTACCCATGAAGATTAAATCTTAACTTACTTGATTTAGCTTAAAAAATCTTCAAACTCTTCAAGATCACACTTAGTCCTAACTCTCCATACAACCCACATACATCATCCTTCAAGTTGGTAGGGTTGGGGTCTTTAGTGAAAAATGAAAGAGAGAGCAAGATGAGAGGGTTAGGTTCAACGTGAATGGAGATTGGTGGGAAAATTTTTGTGAAGGAAGAGAAGAAGAGCAAAGTCGCGAAGAAGAAGAAGAAAAGCAAGATAACAAGGCAATTAATTGGTCTTTCAATTAATTAGAATCATCGTGGGATAAGGACATGGCTTGGCAAATGACATTTGTCACTTGCCACATGTCAAATCCCTATAGGTTCAATTAGGTTCTCTCATTTAATTTGTCCAATCAACTCCAATTTCTACTCCAATTGTCTCCAAATTTCAATGACATATGTCATTAAATCCAATTGTCATTTAAGAAATTTCTCCACTACCAATTCACTCTAAATTCTACTTCCATTCATCAATTGTCCTGCCACTTGACATTTTTCCTAGTTCAAAAATACCCTTAATTTTTAGAAAATTCTCATATTTCACCAAAATTTCTAAATCAATAATTTAATACCCCAAATCAAATTTTAAGGCAAATAATAACTATCCATATCATAATCACATTAAATCAATCATTTATACTCAGAAAATGTCAAATGAGTGCATGGACAAATTATTGTAATGTGTTCAATGATCAAATTCACGTGTATGTATACTAATATTATCATGAGTATGAAATGCATTTTTCTAATCTCTCAATAATATTTCTCATATATGGTATTTTTGGGCTCTATCCCTTAGTATGAGAGTGGGATGTTACAATTTTCCCCCTTTAATAAATTTCGTCCTCGAAATTCTTATTTGATTGATCAAAAAGGCAAGGGTATTGTTTCCTCATATGCTCCTTCGTTTTCCATGTACCTACATTACTCAAATAATTTCTTCCAATTGACTACAACCTCTGGAATCACTCGGTTTATCAATTACTTATTTAGATACCACACTGTCTTAATTGATTCCTCAAAATATATCATATTACTTACAAGTTTCACTTCCTGTGTTGATAATACGCCTATGTCAGATCATATCAATATTTCTTAACATACTCATGTAACACAGTGTTGGTCTGATATATCTTCGTTGGTAAGACTAACTTAAGTCAATGGTCCTATGCTTTCAATAACTTCATATGAACCAATACAACTCGGGCTTAGCTACCCTTTTTAATGAACTTTAACACCCTTTAACAAGGTGGTACTTTCAGAAACATGTCATCTTTCGCTTAACATTTCATATCTCTTCAATATTAATACACTTAACTCATATATCTATCTCCCTATATTTCATATCTTCGGTGTCAATCCACCTAACTCATTCATCTTTCTTGAACACTTAATTTCTAATACAGATCAATTTCACTTTTCAACAGCATCTCAAATCAATTCTGACCTTCAACCATTTTTAGGCCCTCTCTATCTTAATATAAAGGCGAAAACCTCATTATGTCGTATAACACCTTATATGTTGTCCTACCGATATCACTGTGATAATGATTTTTATAATCAAATTCAATCAGAATTGTATATTAATCTTACGTTCCTAGGAACTCTAAAAATATAAGTTCCAAACATATCTCCAACATTTAAGACTGTTGACAAATCAAACATTCAGTCACTTGCTTCTTCATTCTTAGCCGTTAAATACTGCTTTAGCGTATTCCTACTAGGATGTATAGCATAGATTGCTATTTGCACTCTCTCTAATAACCTCTTTGCTCAATCATCTTTATCGGGTACACATATTTTTTTCTATAACCATAAAATATCACTTTTCCAATTCAACTCAAAATTCAGATTCATTTCCAATTCCTCAATAAGATTCACAAATTTTGAATCCTCACTTAGGGCTTTTCTAATCCTGTCATACAAAATTAGTCTTAAATTCTATGTAGCGAATAACACTTCGTTTTTGCCCCAATTTCAATTCAATCATTCTAGGCTCTTCATTGCGCTAGATTTGGTAACCTCAATATTTGAATTTATGTTACACTGCTATTGAATTTCTGTTCAATGCATCAGAATACCACACTAGCTTTACTGGGAAATACTCGTTTGTACATCATAATCTTCAATTAATTCTATCTATTGTCTCAGTCTCATATTCAATTCTTTTAAACTCAATAATTACCTCAAAATTTAATGATATGTATATATATATATATATATCCAAAATGTTTCACTGTAGATATAATGTCTCCAAATTTTCAAAACGATTTTGATTGCAACAAATTCTAAGTCATGTGCCAAATAATTTAAACTCATGAGACCTCAACTATCTTGATGCATATATGTAATCACTTTACTATGCTACATTAGATTACATCCTAATCTCTGGTGTGAAACATCCCTATATATTACACAACCTTCAGATCCAAATGAAAATATCTAATGCCGGTGTTGTAATCAATCAGTGTTTTTAATTCCTAAAAAGAATCTTTTTACATTCACTAGTCTATCTGAATGACACAATTTTTTCTCAGAAGTTTCTCACTTCATCATTACCTCTACTTTCTTTGGGTCTACCAATATTTCATGTTCAGATACTATATAACCCAACATATTACTTAATCAAGCTAAGATTCAGTCTTATTGAACTTGACATATAATTGTTTTTCCTTCATAATAAGTAAGGCTAACCTTAAGTGTCCAAACTATTCTTCTCAACCTTTCGAATACATTCTGTATATCATCCATAATCACAGTCACTAATTGATCCAAATAAATTTTGAACACTTTATTCATTAATGCCATGACTGCTGTCTGGGCATTTGTGAACCCCTACAGGTATCACGATTAACTCGAGTGCCCATAACTAGTTCTCAAAATTCTTAAGTAACTAATTTCTCAAATGAGTTAATATTATTTCATGTTTTTCTCAGTCTCTCGATTGACCTCTTTTCTCAATTAACTCTCTCCATTCATTCGATTTCCTGGTTTTCTTATCGACTTATTCTAATGTCTGTCCATTCATGATAGTTTCTCCACACATTTCAATTTATTCACACATCTCAATTTTTTGAACATAACCATCAAATCGAACTTGTATCTTATGAATATGCTAGTATAGAGTACATTGTGAACCTAAGTTCCTTTAGCAATAGCAATAGTATTATCTACAATTCAAGAATCTGCTAACCTAGTTGGATACTTTACAACAAATACAACACATGCACTCTCTATAATATATTCCTTTTTTTTTGCAACTAAGTCTCATATCTAACTAACTACAAGATTCACTTCTAATTTGTTCAATAATCATTTGTTCTTAGAAGTAAACCATTTGGTCTACTTGACCTAATTCGGTGGAAGTCTTCTTCAAAAGAAGATTTCTTGCTACTATCATCTATACTGTTCACGTAATCTTTATCAATTAACTATATTCATCATTGCTTTCCAGTCATTCTTAATGCCTCAATAAGATCGATTTCAACTATTCATAGCATCTCAATAAGATCAATTTCCATCATACTTTACATGATTAGAATAATCTTTATAATAAAGCTTAGTGAAGCAATATAAATATCCATTTACTCTTATACTTTGGTACTTATCATCAAGATCATTACATCTTATGTAGAGATGTATTTCTGACAATTCACAAATTAATATCTTATGCTAAGGATACCTTAATCTTAATTGATTTTGGAAAACTCTTCTCCTTTTGAGCCTGTCCACTATCCTGGAGACTCTACCATGATCGTAACAGAACCAATTAATCTCAGCCACGATCGTGGGGACTATGCCACGATCATGCCCTTCTTCTTTTTCCTCGAATCCATCACACATAGTAACATCATTTATACTTTCAAACTATCCTTAATTAATCACTATAAATGCTTTCATGTGCCACTCTTATTCATCTCATAAGTCTGACTATGGGAACTAAGACTTAAGAGCATTTAATAAATCATAGGCCACCTCCTACATCATCTCCAAGTATATATTACATATGTGCTCAATAACATTATTCACTAATGTAACCACATTATCATATATGTACTTATAATAACGAGTCAACTTAAACTTGAGAACTTCTATACATATTGCTATCATTTATCTCATCTTCCAACTATCATTTATTTCATCTTACATACATACGTTCTCAATTAATTCAAAATTATATGGGTATAACCATTATAAAGTTCTGATCTCAAATCCAATGACATATTCTTATGTCAAACCATCTTATTACATTAATCAAATGACTATTACAAGTCCATGTTCAACTACTCGAAATCATAGAAAATTTTGTTTTCATTCAACTTTGCTTATACACTTTAAAATCTTATCATTTCTATCATATCTTTATTTTCCTCAATCAATCCTCGATAATATATTCACATCTATATAACATTCAAGGGTATACCATCACAGTACATTATTGATATCATATTCAATGATACAACCACATATATGTAGTAAATCTTTATCTATTATATCGAATCAGATACTATTTCTCACTTCTAATTATCCATAAACTTTTATTTTCTCACATTTGACAAATCATCATCCTTCTCATTGCTTCTAACAGCTCATCTCTTAATAAGTATGTACTCACGTGTGTGACTCATGTAAATGCGACTTAGACTAGGGATCAGTTGCTACTGCCTACTATGACACGTCCAAAATGCATATAACTTGACACATAATTTGAAAATTACCTAAGTAAGATACTAAATCTGGGCTCTGATACCAAATTGTAACACCCCACTTCCACCGAGCACATATTTGTACATCTCGAGGATATTTGGACACACACCCTATGAAAGCAGTGCACTAGAGCAGTCAAACAATCAAACTAATTGAAAAGTTTTCTTTTTTCAAACATCACATGCATATTACCAAAAAACACTAATCAAATTTGGGCCCATTTTTCATAAACATCAAAGTCACAATTGTTATTATACTCATTGAGTAACCTTATTTTCAAACATTTCCAATTTGGAAAGTCATTTCAAAATAGAATTATTCACATACAATGGTACAATATTTGTGGAATACATTCTTTAAGACAAACATAACAGAAAAACGTATGCAAATGCCAACTTATCCCAACCTCTATCTCTTACTCAAAAGTAATGGTTAGATTCCAATTTTGTCTAACTGGAGATCTCCCTGAGCCTGAAAAAAATGTTGTAATATTGGGTTGAGTTTTGTGAACTCAGTGACTAGACCATCCTCGATGGCTCACTCAATCACATAACATATCAATTCATGTAATCACGTAATTCATATCATTTTATTAATCATCATGTTGAATCACATATACTTCATATTCACTTAGTTCATATTTCACATTCAGAAATCATTCAAACAGTGCATTTCAATCGTTTAAACATACATATCAATTATATACGCAATTTACATGAGACTCACATTCATTTATTTCGTTGTTATGACCGAGTGCCTTTTTCACTGTCCCGTATCTGTTGCGGATGCCGAGCTCTATCATACTGTTCCTTATCCATTAGGGATACAGGGCTCTATACACATTAAACCTTAGGCTCTTACCACAAATATCCGAGCTTTAATTTCTTTTTCATTACAACTTTGGTCACAACTACCTTTATCTTTCATGCATTCATGTAATGGTGTGTACCACATACATATACTTTCAAACAATCACTAATGTTCAATTTTCCACATTTACATTCACATATATTCATCGGATCAATGTCCAACATTCAACAATAATGTTGAGAATCACTTATTTCAGTCTAATTCAAATACAATGAGCACTTCCTATGTTCTCACATTTATCAAACTCCTCAGACTATTAATGTCCAGAATTGTATCAATCACATTCACATTTAGTAGTAACTCAGTACAGAAATTTAAAACAAAACAAATAATGAAAGTGAGACCATCTAGTTCGACTCACAGTACGCTTCAGATTAGCATTAGCTTTCATGATCCGAAAATGTCTGGATGCAAATGTTGAATCCTGTATATCAATTTCATGCAACACACATAATGCACACATATTATTAATTGCACAATCACATAAACATTTCATTATACACATATGTGTATGTGTATAGTATAATGCATGCTGATATTGACAAATCCTAGGTATATTTCCTTTATTCACATCTGATAATCAATTAACATCTTTTGATCATTCTTTAATAACCAATGCACTTCACTTGCTTTACTCATCTCATTCATCATTCTCTAGGTTCATCTAAGATCTCATTCAGGTCTAATTACCTTATATGGAAGCACCCTGGCATTAACTGGTTCAAACTTCACTCAAATGACCACTCTTTTTCTCTTTAGGTCTGGCCACGATTATGACAGAAACTCTTTCTAGACAGGCCACGATCGTGGGGTGAGGGCCACGATCATGCCCTGCATTTTCTTCCTTCTTTTTTGCATGAATTCAACATATCACCTCACATCCATTTCACACTAAATTTTCTCGAATTCACCTCTTATAATACAACCTCATTTCGTATTCAACTACCATTTTGATATCATTAAATCTATAAAATTCAACCCATTTGATTCATCATTTACAACTCAATTTCATCATTTCATGATATCCTATCTCTTTCCATAGTATATCTCATTCATAAGGCAATCAAATAATTCATTCATTATGTTATGTCCTCATTTAACACTCTAAACATTTCAAATTAGATGCATTGCCATCAAACATCATTTTCCTTAAATTATAACATCAAGATCAATCATAACTTGTCACACATTTAACCAACTATTCCAACATCAAAATTATGTTCCTTTTAAGCCTTAATTAAGTCCAAAAGCATCATAAATATATACCTCATCCTTACTTGGTTCAACCATTGCATAATGAAAACATTTCCATGACAAAACACTGCCATTGCCATGATCGTGACAGAAACTAATATCCCATTTATCTTGCAGTTTTCTCAGGACAGATTTTTAGGTCAGTTTCATATGACCATTTTGACCTAGTAAATGAAGTATTTAGACAACACTGTCTTCTAAACAAATGTTCAACTATGTCTTAAGTTTCTAATGACACCAAAATCATGCAGTTTGGTTCAGTATTATGCAATATATACCTAAAATAGTAAAGAATGTTCTCATACCACGGCAACTCACAGTTCTCAACTTCAAGCCAAACTTTAAAACCCTTTAGGACAGAATTCAAATTCACATCCTTCATAAAAATTGTAGCCATATATCTCTAGTTTAATCTACATTAAAAATCATCCCATTTGGATACCTGCATTAAAAATCGTCCCATTTGGGTTTTGTAATGGATCATGAATTAAGTATAGACTTAATTCTAACTAGTTTGATTGATAGTTATTCACAGTTCGTGCTTAACTATCGAATGAACCAAATATCCACAGCAATAGCTAAGCTGATTAATCTGCTAAAAATAGCTGAGCAAACTATTAAGAAAGACAATAAGGCTATGATGCTGGTGAACTCTACTTCTTGTTCTCGCAAGAAGAACCAAAAGAAGAAGAAGAAGTCTAAGAAGCTGGTAGGAGGTGTTGTTAAGAAGAAGGTGAAGGAGACAACATCAAAAGGGATTTGCTTCCATTGCAACAAGGAAGGACATTAGAAGAGGAACTGCAAAGCTTATCTGGAGTCGTTGAAGCAGAAGAAGGCATTAGATGCCCTACTGTCTACTTCAGGTATGTTGTTTATCATTGAGGTTAATACTATTTCTGATCATAACATTTGGGTATTAGATACCGGATGTGGCTCACACATATGAGTTCATATGTAGGGGTCTCAGGGATAGTAGACTGCTTAAGAAGAGAGAGATGGACCTACATGTGGGAAATAGAGCAAAAGTTGCTGTATTAGCTGTAGGAACATATGTTTTGTATCTTCCTAATGGACTAGAGCTTATTTTGGAAAATCACTATTATGTACCTGTTGTGACAAAGAACATTGTATCTGTTTCATCTCTTAATAAAGTGAGATTTCATTTAACTTTTTTCAAGCAATGGTTGTTCAATTAAGTTGAATGAAATGTTGTATGGTACTATTACATTGTGTAATGGTATTTACATATTAGATATGTGTAATCTAATTTTAAATATCAATGACAATAAAAGACAAAAATAAGATAACTTAAAATCATTTTACTTATGGCATTGTCGAAATGGCCATATAAGTGAGAAATGCATGATTAAACTACACGAGAGTGGTAGCTTAGGGTCATTTGATTATGAATCATATGGCACATGTGAATCTTACATGTTAGGCAAGAAGATTAAATTACCTTTTAAAGGAAAGGGTGAACGAATGAATGGGTTATTAGATCTAATACATTGTGATGTATATGGTCTGATGTCCATTCATACCAGAAGTGGTTTTATGTACCTCATTACCTTTATTAATGATTATTGACGATATAGGTATGTGTATCTAACGAGATACAAGTCTGAAGCATTTGAAATGTTCAAACAATTTAGACATGAAGTAAAGAAATAACTCGATAGAAGTATTAAGACATTTTGATCAGATAGAGAGAGATACTGGGATAGTATCCCAGTGGATTCCACCTTACACACCGCAACATAATGGTGTGGCTAAAAGGAGAAACCGAACCTTGTTGGACATGGTAACGTCAATGTTGGGCTTAGCAGATCTACCGAAATCCTTTTAGGGTTATGCACTTAAGACTGTTGTTTATGTGACAAACAGAATCCCTTCAAAGGTAGTTGAAGTTACTCCATATGAGATATAGACTACCAAAAAGCCCTATCTTTCTCATATGAAAGTCTAGGGTTGTCCAGCTTACGTGAAGCGGATTCAATAAGATAAGCTTGAAGCAAAATCTGATAAATGTCTATTTATAGGATATCTGAAGGAAACAATTGTATATCCGTTCTATAATGCTTTAGAGCAAAAGGTATTTATCTTAAAGCATACTGTCTTTTTAGAGAAAGAGTTTCTTCTAAGATAAGACAGTGGGAGGAAAGTTGAACTTGATGAAGTTCATAATGTTAGAGTAGTGCCCTAAAGGCAATCCCCTTTAGCGCTTTTTGTTCATAGTCATGTACAGACTTTATGAATAAATAAAGAAAGGCAT
>JAOQML010049073.1:0-10396 GCA_027568935.1 Erythroxylum urbanii
CTAAATTCCAAAATTTTCCTGATAAAAATTACCATTTGAAAACAATTTTCAAACACTTAGAAAAAAAACTTTTCAATTTTATTAGGAATATAAACCAATTTAATGTCTATTAAAAATATTTAATTGAAATTAAGGCTTTAAAAATATTAAAAATCAATTAAAACGAGAGAAAGATTCAGTATGGCGCGTGTGGCAAGTGCATTCAGTCACTCGCCAATAACCTCTTTTTCCAGACACGCGTCCATCGTCTTCTGATTCTAGGTTTTCTGCCTTGCCTACGACCGTATGTCTCCTGCTTTCTTCGTCGTCGCGTTGCCGCTCTAAGTGGTAGCGGCAGTTCAAGCCATTGGTATGCGCCATCGCCTGTTTCTTTTTTGCATCATCGCCCGCTTCCATGGGTGATATGCACCCATCCACACCAGTGGTAGCGGCAGTTCAAGCCATTGGTGATATTATTTAAAACCAAAATTCAGAAAAACAAAAACAGATGCAAAATTTTTTGATTCGTTTAGCATAAACCAAATATCATAACGCAAGAAGCAGGCAAATTAATTTTTCAGAAACATAACAATTGTAATGCAGAGATGGGCAACAACCGTATAAATAGAACAAATCATATGTTAAACAATTAAAGAAGACTCTGATGCTGTAAGCAAAAACATGAACGGAATAAAAAATCAGTTCTGGGTTTTAATTAAATCCTAAAACCTTAGTAGTTCAGGGTCTAATTAACCAACAGTAATTGAATCATTGGTACAGCCAAAAAATAAAATTTTTAAGATTTTCAATTGGATCTTGATAATTGAATAACTTGAATAATAAAGCACAAATCTTAAAATAAGAAATCGTAACTAATTCATTTTTCCTGTTAAAATTCTTTGAAAGCTTTTCGACATGTCAACCACAAGTTGTTCACTTGTCCACTCTCTAACAATATCCACCTAGTAGCTTCTCAACTCTTGAGATGAATTAAATATGAGTGATAACTCCTTGATGTTTTTTTCTATTTATAGAAAAAGAATTAGGGTTTTTTTGAAATTTTATTAAAATTAAATACCTTAATTATAATTAAATCAAACTTTAATATCAGGAATGTCAAAGTGGTTTGACTAAAATTGTCCATATATGGTTATGATGTATAATTTAATCATTTCATTATTTAATGTTCCAATTAGACAAAGTATAGATATAGTATCTACTCTTTTGTATCCAATCATGTCCGTTCTTGCTAATTGGTAACTGATTTATATTTGATATTTCAAAATGCGTTTTCAAATATCAATTCACCCCTGCTAGAGAATGTTATAAATCACTACTAATTAAGAATAGTAGAATATTCTGTCTAATTACTTTAGAGTGTCGAATCATATATTGACTTACTCAACCATCTCCGTATGATACAAACTGCATCCAAATACTACCGACTGAATTATCTTATGACAGTTCATAAGTAGCATCAAAAAATAGTAATTCCTATATGAGATACTATAGTATCTTCAAGTCTAAGGATCAATTAGACAATCATCGATATGAGAAAATCCATAAGCACATAAGTAATATTCTATTTGGGATTCTCATAGTCGGGTCAGTTCAGTGACTTATTCTCTAATAAGCACTCGAACATTAGTTTAGGTATGTCCATACATTAATTTGTGAGATCAATTACTTTCTTCATAAAAAAGAAACATATTGTGTGCTATTTTTGCCGTTCCAACAATATTCTATCTTGATGAAACTACAACTAGGAACAATACGTAAATGTAAATTGAAACTCACAATTATGATCTCATCATAATTTCAATTACACAGTA
This sequence comes from Erythroxylum urbanii, assembly GCA_027568935.1. NCBI lineage: Eukaryota > Viridiplantae > Streptophyta > Magnoliopsida > Malpighiales > Erythroxylaceae > Erythroxylum > Erythroxylum urbanii. Next base: position 1,812 of record JAOQML010049073.1, read on the forward strand.
ATTATTCCAGAGATTTTAGGTTTAGAATTAAAACATCAAATGTAATTAACGTAATACACAAAGATAAATAATGCCTTTTATTAATTAAATAATAATGTTATACATTAAATTGCAACCAATCGATTGGCTGTAAGGGAATAAACTAACAATAAGTAGCAAATGCATGTTATGATCCGTATGTTACTAAAAGTTGGGAGCATATGAAGCATGTCATACTAGAATAATAACGTCTTGAAGCCTACAAGATGTTTTCTTAGGTATATATCGTTGGTTCTAAATTACATAGAGCTATAAATTAAAATCGTAAGTATCATGGTGGGCAAAAATGAGAAAAAAGTAAGAAAATACCTACTTTACTTAAGACTCAAAGAAGGGAAAGTGGAGTTAACATGGAAAAGGAAAATGTCCTTTTAAAATGCATAACATAAATAGAGTCAAATGCTTTAATTGAGATAATAATAGTTACTTTGCCCACAATTATCATGAGCCTAAATAGGTATAATTTAATTGTACATACTTTTTTTTGGAAAAATTAAAGGAATTGTATTAATAATAGCAAATGCTAGAAAACAACATTACAATGTGCCACATAGTTAATTGTACAGACATTTTTTTAATAAATGACTCTTGTTTTTTTTTCCTGACCAAATTATATCATTAGTGGATTGCAAACTCAGGAGTAACTGACCATATAACGAAGGATAAGGATACCTTCATAGAATTCTAGAAAATACCATATGGAATATGATGAATTTACGTAGGAGATAAGATGTACAAGAGATAGGAACATACAAATTAGACATACATGGTAGTTAATCCCCAATCCTATATAAAACGTTACTTGCGCCAAAGATGACAGTCTCATTTTTATATTAGTATCAATTAGTCTTAGCTTTATTGTAGATTTATATATTCGTGGCATGGATTTATATATTGGAACCATTTATTATGGTCATAGATTTATGTTGGAAGATTTTATTGCTTTAGATGTTGTTTCAAATAATAATAAATTTTATTCCTTAGTAATTCTAATGATGATGTATTTTGTGGCACGCTAGACTATGTCACATTGGTTAAAATTCAATAAGCTAATTAGCTGAAGAAGGCCTCTTGGATGTTTTACATCAAGTAGATTTACCTATTTGTAAACATTTTCTAGTTAGTAAAATTGCAAAAAAGTCACTTGGAAAGGAGCACGAGCTTCCTATCATTTACAATTGATTCATTTTGACATTTATAGTCTAATGAATACAAGGGCAACATGTGGAGTTATAAATTTTAACACTTTTATAGATGACTACACTCGATATAGTCACATCTATTTGATTTCTTGCAAGTCAGAAGCATTAAATTGTTTTATAAAGTACAAAATTTTGGTAAAAAAATTAATTAGATAAGAAACAAAAGCATTAGAAACTAATTGAGGGCAAGAATACATGTCTAACAAGTTTAAGTTGTTATGTGATAAAAAAGGAATAGAAACATAATTAACTATTCCTCAAATTCCACAACAAATTATGACATTAGAGAAAGACACAATAGAACGCTACTAGGAATGGTTAGGTCTATAATGACATAAGCAAATTTACTGATCTCTTATTGGAGCGAGGCATTGCTTACAACCATTTATTTACTTGAATGATTTCCCATAAAATTAATTACAAACACTCTATATGAGTTATGGACAAGTAGAAAACCTAACATAAAAGGTGTAAAATCATAGGCGTGTACTACCTACGTTTATGATCTCTTTTACAAATATAGGAAACTTAAGGGGGAAGAAAAGCATCTTTATTACATACTATGAACTATCAAAAGGATATGTGTAGGTGAACAAGGTAATGAAGGAGTAATTAAATTTGAATTATGATATGTCACATTTTTAGAAAATGACTTGCCAAATTAAGTTGAAATAGAAAAAGATATATTTTTATATGAGACTCTTCATTAAAATAATTCTAATATGGGGAAACATGAAGAGGAACTTTATCGAAGTGGGAGTAGTCTGAAACTTGAATGATTAACTTAAGTTCAATTAAGGTTACAACATACTAAAAGTTTACCTACTATATCTGATCCAAGTGGTAGTAATTAGGACATTCATGAATCTATTTCATATGAACCAGTTTTATATCAAAGTAATCATGGAATTATTTCTCGATGTCATTTAAAATAGAAGGGGAAATTTGTATGATTATCCTATAAGAAGAGAATGAGCTAAGGAATGTATATGAGGCTCTAACTAGTCCTGGCAAAGAAGAATGAATGAAAGCAATGAAAAAGAAATGACTTCTTTAAGATTGAATCAAGTATAAGACCTAGTTGATCTCCATTATAAGCGTAAAGCTATTGGGAACAAATGGGTCTTTCAAATAAAATGAAAAGTTAATGGCAATAACAAAAAATACAAGGTACACCTTATGGTTAAAAGATATACACAATATAAGGAAATTGATTATGATAAGACATTTTTGTCAGTTGTGAGGTTTGTTTAAATTTGTCTAATCTTGGCTATAGTAACTAGTTTGAATCTTGAATTACATCAAATAGATGTAGAGAATATTTTTAAAATGAATATTTAGAAGAAGAAATCTATATAAAATTATCTATAGGTTCCATTAAGACAGGCCAATAATATAAAGTGTGCCAGTTATTAAAATCAATTTATAATTTAAAATAATCCTCAAGATAGTCGTATATTCATTTTTTAAATGTGATTATTTCATAATGATTGATGAAGACCACTATGTATATATTAACAGATCCAAAGAGAAATTTATGATTTTATCTTTATAGATGGAAGTTTGATTGCTTTTATTAAGCAAATCAAAGAATAGTTACCATCCAAATATGAGATGAAAGACATAAGTGAAACTGCCTACATTATTGGAGTTAAGATTTTAAGAGATTGTTTAAAGAGATTATTGTCATTTTCTCAAGTCACCTATATTCAAAAGATTTTAGAATGATTATATATGCAAGATTCCAAACCAATTAATAATCCTATTGATAAAGGCAAAAATCTCAACAAGAAGTTTTTCCCATCAACACCACAAGAAAAGGAACAAGGAAATTTTCTTCTTTCAATACAATTGGTAAGTCTTACATATCCTATAATGTGCATGAATTCATATAATTTTTACATTGATGGAATGATGAACAGATATCATTGAGACCCAGGACAAGAACATTAAAAATAATAAAGAGAATATTAAAGTGTATAAAAGGTACTATGGGTTATGCATTATGATATCAAGATAATGACAAACATGTACAAGGGTATACAAAAGCATATTGGGGAGGTGATTTAGGTAAGAGAAAATTTGCCTCTAGATTTGCTTTCTTACTTAGTAATGGTGGTATCTCATGAAAAAGTAAGAAACAACCATATGTTGCCTTATCCACAATGAAAGTTAAATTTATATCATTTTTAACAATAGTACAAGAAGTCGTGTGGCTTAGAAGATTCTTAGTTAATTAGTGAGTCACTAAGAACAGGATTGAACAAGTAATAATCAAGTTTGACAGTCAAAAGTAACCATCTATACTAAAGACCCCAAATTTCATTGTAAAACAAAATATATAGATATCAAATTCGGTTATATGAAAGATATAATTACACAAGGTAAAGTGAGCTTAAAGTATATCTCAACACAAGGTTCGGTGTCAAACCTAATGGCAAAACCAATTTCTCGAGATATATATACTAGCCATATGAAGTTATTAGAATTATGTAAATATTGAAATGTAATTAATTAATATCTTTCCATGCATGTTGATTCATTAATTTCATGGTTGAATGCAAATATGAATTGACATTATTTATTAAGTAATAAGCATTGCATTCAACTTGATTCTGAATATATTATGTTACAATGCATACTTTATGATACGAACAAGGCCAAGATAATGCAACAGGACCCTTTGTATGTGCCGGTTGGACCAATAACCCGAGCGTATGTTAAGAGAATTAAAGAGTCAATGGCAAGGTTGATTCGGGAGATTCAAATGAAGAGTTCAAGTGGTGAACCAAAAGAGGAGGTGTCCCATTACCTCAGTTGGACCATTATAGCAAGCACGGACTAAGTGCAGGAATAAAGTTGACAGAGAATTGAGTTCTAAAGGGAAATTATCCTAAAAAATTTTCCTTCGGTAATTTTGGCAAAAGAATCGAGCTTCAAAGAAAATTATCCCAAATACTACTCTTTGACTTAATTTTTCTGTTTAGTCTTTAGACCATTTTTTAATTAATTATTTTCATTAATTAGATATTTATCCTATGTGACTAGGCATACTCCTATACTATAAATATCATTTTCCATTGTAAGTGAAGACACTTTCCTTTTGATTAGAAATTGAAACAATTCTCTTATGAGTTTGTGAGTTTATCACTCTCAAGTCTTACGTTCATTTTCGAAAACTTCCAAACTTATCAAAGTCGTGATCATCCTTTGTGGCATTCAATTCTCTAGGGTTCTTCAAACAGCATCTTTCCGGGTCTAAAGTTTCATATACCTTAGGTTCTCAAGTCGAGTTTGCCAGGTCTTAGAGATTTTTCGATCTATCTACTAGACGTTAGCGTTCTTGGTGATATTAATCCATGTATTTTTCCACGTTAGTTGGTATCAAAGCCAATTTCTAACCTTCGGTAAGCTATCTTTTTATTTGTCCTTTTATTTTGTTGATTTCAAAAAAAAACAACCTTTATTCTCTTAATTCACGTGTACTCCTCCTTTGCTATCTCAACAGTGTCAATAACAATTACTTCTCTCTTTTAACCTTTTCTATCATAATAGCTAATATTCCCTCGTGAATTGTTATTAAAAAAATTCCTTTTTCATGTCTACTCCTTTTCTCCTTAGTTTGTTATCTTACTTCTTCGTGAACTACTATTTATAAAAAAATTATGTTCATGACTTCTCTTACTCACTTTTTGTTATTACAACATTATCACATATCTTCTATTACTTGTGTTGTGAATTGTTGTTAAAAAAATATATTTATTCTTGTTAACTTTCTTTGTTACCCTTTTTGTTCCAATTATCTCCATTATTTCTCCCGTAAGTTATTGAAAAAAATTCTTGTCATTTTATTATATTTCCAAACTGAAATCCTAATCTCTAATTCTTGAATTGATCCTTCTTTTCCTTCTTACAATATTACCCCGATTGTTGAATAAGACGAGTGCGATCATTGCTTGATTGAGTTTGTTGAATTTGAAGATCGAGCTGAGAAGTGAGGGCACTGACAGGCAAAAGACAGGGTGTGTGAGGCTAGTATCGGGTAAAAGTTGTTGAGCATAAACACCAGTGAAAATTTTTTTTCAAGGGATGACACTAGCACACTTGCACATATGGCTGATAACACAGGTAATAATACTAGACTATTGGAGCAAAATTAAGCTCTATTCACTCAAATACAACAGTTGTAGGAGATGGTAGGAGGATTGGTTATGTCATTGATATAACAGGATAATCGATTCACTAGGATTAAGGGTGGAAGAGTAGCACCCCAAAGTGGGGAAACAATACGAGAAATAACGTGGGAGTTAGGGGTGTAAGGGTGAATGCACATGAGGAAGGAGATGGGAGAGCCCAATGGGGAAATAAGCGACCTAGGGGTACATGTAGAGGTTGAGGAGAGTTAGATGGTGATCTGGGGAGTGTCAAATTAAATCTACCCACATTCTCAGGTAAGAGTGATCCAAAGGCCTACCTAAAGTGAGAAAAGAGGATATAGCTGATCTCGACTGTCATTAGTTCTCAGAGGAGAAAAAGGTGAAGTTAGTAGTTACTAAATTTACGGACTATGCATTAGTTTGGTGGGATCAACTAGTTAATGGTAGGAAGAAAAATCGGGAGAGGCTAACAGAGACGTGGGAAGAACCAAAAGTTTTCATGAGAAGGTGATATGTCCCTAGCCACTACTATAGGGACATTTATCGCAGGTTACAAACTTTGACTCAAGGAAATCGAAGTGTGGATGACTATTTTAAGGAGGTAGAGATGGCTATAACTCGGGCTAACATTGAGGAGGACCAAAAAGCCATTATGACACGATATTTAAGCGACCTAAATAGGGAGATAGCTAATGTGGTTAAACTATACCATTATATGGAGTTGGAAGAATTGGTGCATATAGCAATGAAACTAAAGAAGCAGTTAAAGCTAAGAGTGATTTCTAAACCCACAGTTAGAGTTAGAAGTTTCTCAAAACTCAAGTGGGGTAAGGAAGGGTCAAATAAGTTGGGTTGGAAGAGTAAAGGGGAATCATCAAGAGGGAAAGAAGAACTGACACAAAAGCAGAAGGATAAAGTAGAGACCATATCTTCTAGGAATCAGGACATTAAGTGCTTCAAATGTCAAGGGGTAGGGCACATAGCTTCTCAATGCCCCATCAAAAGGACAATGGTGAACAAGAATGGGGTTATTAAGACATAAGATGAGCAAAGTTAGGAAGACGAGATGCTAAAAGCACATAATGAGGCCTACAAGGATAATGAAGATTCAAGATTAATGGCTATCCCGACAACTCTGGTATCTAGGAGACCCCTTAATACTCGGGCATAGGTGAATGAGACAGACTTGTAGAGGGAAAATATTTTTCATACTAGGTGTCTTGTGGGAGGAAAGCCTCAAAGTATGATTATTGATGGGGGTAGTTGCACTAATGTGGCCAGTGTAGTTTTTGTGGAGAAGTTGGGGTTACCATTGATCAAATACCCCAAACCTTATAAGTTGCAATGGCTCAATGACAGTGGCAAGGCCAAGGTGAACAAACAAGTGCGAGGAGAATTCACTATTAGGACTTATAGTGATAAGGTGTTATGTGATGTAGTTCCAATGCAAGTAACCCATATTTTATTAGGAAGGCTTTGGCAGTTTGATAGATGAGCCATGCATGATGGTGATAAGAATCGATATAGATTCAAGATGGATGAAAGGTCGATTATATTAGGGCCTTTAACACCTCAGCAGGTCTATGATGATCGAGTTAAGTTGAAGTAGGAGCCAGATGAGCAATGGCAGACAAAAAATATTAAGAAAATGAGTGTAAAAGAGGAAGAAAGTTTGAATGGCAAAACGAGAGGAAAAAAAGAGAAAAAGGAGAGTACGAAAAGAAAGGGTTTCTTTGTAAGGAAAGTGAGCTTTTGAGGGACCTATCCAACAATTAATTTTGTTGGTATACAAGGAGTCTCTCCTTGCTCTTAATTTGACTAAAAATTCTCTCACCAGTTTGGTTGTTTCTCTATTGCAGGAGTTTGCAGATGTGTTCCCGGAGGAGATACCTAGTGGGTTACCACTCATTAGGGGAATCGAACACGAGATAGACTTTGTACCCAGGGCTGCTATTCCAAACCAACCAGCCTATAGGAGTAACCATGAGGAGACAAAGGAACTTCAAAGGTAGGTAGAGGAACTTATGAGCAAAGGGTACGTGAGGGAAAGCATGAGCTCGTGTGATGTATCAGTCATGCTGGTGCCCAAGAAAGATGGAACATGGAGGACGTGCATTGATTGCAGAGTCATTAATAGCATAACAGTAAATTATCGCCATCCTATTCCAAGGATAGATGATATGCTAGATAAGCTTCATAGGGCTAAAATTTTTAGCAAAATAGATTTAAAAAGTGACTACCATCAAATCAAGACGAGAGAAGGTGTAATGCCGAACTCTTTGAGCCCTTTTGTATTAGTCTGTACTTAGAGATAATACTGTATATTTTTATGTACATGGTTTTATCCTTTCAGTATATATGCCAGTGATATATAATGTTATATGCCCTTACATGAACTTAGAGTTCATCGGTATGCGAAATCTTGAAGATTTCTGACATATAAGTTTCTAAGTGTATAAAATCGATCCCATTGGGTGGATATGGCCATGGTGGCCAAGTTACATGTGTTCTAATGCCTTATAGTTGATTAGACATGATTTATAGACTTATTGGACACTTAGAAAGCTTAATTCGAAAAGTTGATGAACATAAGGGCTTATTTACAACCTGTTAAAAGTTAAGGGACTTAAATGTAATTTTTCAATTCTTGGAGAACCAATATGTAATTTTATAAGGTTAAGGGGCTTAATTATAATTTGAAAAAGTTAAAGGGCCAAAATGAAAATAAAAGTTTTGTTCATTCTCAAATTTTGGGTTTAATTGCAAATTTAGGAAAAGTTTGAAGGGTGTAATGGTAATTTCACATAAACTAAGGGAAAAAAGGTAAATTCACCATGTTTGGTCAAAGAAGAATCAAAATTCTAGACCCTTCTTCTTGTGTGTGGCCGTGCACCCCATTATTTGGCATTAAAACACTTTGTTTTAATTAAAAGAAAAGAGAAGAAAGGAGAAGAGAGGAGGAGAAGAGGACGTTTCGGCCATCACTTAATCTTCACCAAGTTTTTGATTCTCCAGCCCAAACCAAGGTGTTCTAAGTTAATTTGGGATCAAGGAACTCAAATCTATCATTATATTTGAGATATTCTCAAAGCATTTTAAGGTATCACCACAGGAAAGTTTAGGTAAATTTTGTCTCATCTCTCTCTACATTATGATTTTGAGTTTGGTGTTAAGATATGTTGTTCTC
>JAOQML010049151.1:0-10392 GCA_027568935.1 Erythroxylum urbanii
ATTTGTATTGAAACAATTGTATTGTGTAAATTGGAAATGGGCCCAAGTGGCTAATAAAAGTGTTGTGATTTTACATTATGTTGTATCATGTTCTGCTTTCTGTTTACATAGACAAAGTGTTTTGAAAAGAAAAAGAGGGCACACAATAAGTGATAAGTGTAAAGCGTTTTAAAAAAAATTTATACCATCTTTTGCTAAGTGATGTGTTAAGTGATGTGACACGCCACCCTCGCGGAGCACGGATCCCGGTATCACTGTCGATATCGGGTTCGGGTTCAGCGGGAGTGGGGTGTTACAGGAAGACTCTTCTCCATGAACAATCCATTTATTATACATTGTTAAGAATCCGAAATGAGTTATATGTTGAAAGACCATGTGTCTTAGATGCCAATATGACAGAACACATCTTTCATATGGACATGATTTTATCATCTTTTGCTTTTATCTCAAATGCAAAATCCAAAAAAATTTTAGTGCCTTCTATGTACTAAGGACATATCGTGACCTTAAGCTTAATCCAATGTTTGTCCATTAAAACATTAGCTTGCAATTACATTATAGCAAAGCAGTTAAACAATAACTTAAAAGGAAATGTGAAAACATATACCATTATGTTTATGAAAGGGAAATTGCTTTTATAGAATGTTTTGATCTAGTAGTTGCAAAATTGTTATATTAATAAGATGAAAATTTAACTTCTGCTTAAAGAAAGGTTATGCTCTACACCACTATTTTTGTGTATTCTTTAGTTGCCATATTTTTTGATGGCATGGTTTTTTCTTTCTCAAATATAATTAAGAAAACACAGATTGACAAATGATCTAACTTACCTTGAAATATAGTGAAGAAAGTGTGGCGCTTAGCCAAATTAATTGAAAGGGCTTGTTAGTTTCTCGTGAATTAATTATAGTGCTCCGGCAATAAGATTTGAATTAGGTTTCTTACCTGAATCATCGTACGAGAGATTTTCAATGACGATGAAACAAATTAGATAAAGGGATGCCAATTAGAAGTAATGTAAGACTTCACATTCCTATAAAACTAAATATATAAATAACCTACTAAATTTTTTAATAAGTAAATTTTTATTTTTGTGAAAGGTAGAATTAGTTTTGATTTAATTAAATCTCTTGATAGAAAATATGTGCTTTCTCTATGTTTTAGTTTCAAGAAGTAATATGAAATTAATAAATAATTTAACTAGTTACATGAAATTTATAATAACATTATAATTACTTTATAATATGGTTAAATTGTTTAGCACAATAATAAAAACTGATGAATTTGGTGTTTGTTTGGCCAAAAACATACCCAAACACCAGAATTAAAAATGTGCAATATTTTAGGTCTCAAATGTAAAGGCGCTATTTTTGTTTTCTTAAGATTAAAGTGCGGTCTTTAAAAAAAATTTCTCCGCTCTCTTTACAACCCTAAAAAGTATCTATTCACTTCCTCTTCTTTGTGTTCTTAAAATCTTCACCATTTTTCTCTCCCAGAAAACTTACACCACTTTATTTCCACTATTTGCCATAGACTCAAGCAAGTAATTTGCTAGGGAATTGCAAAGGTTTTAATTAGAGTAATGTCATCAATATCCAATTTCAAGAATTTGGCTTAAATTAATTGACAATTGAAGAGATTGCTTGCTATGCTTCAACATTTTATTCTTGATTAGTTCTTTCTATTTACATCTACACGTATCTTGAATCTATTTGATCATTTTCTAAGTGTAATGTTCCTTCTATGTTTTTAATTGTTATTTCTTCTACAAAAGTTTTTAGTTTTGGTAAAGCTACTTACCTATTTTTCTATCGTAATTTGCAGAATATGGCAAAGCATAAATTTCTTCGCAAGGTATGCACCATACCTTTTACTGTTGTTTCTACAGAATCTAACCTTGGTCACTCAGAAATTCAACCACAGCCACCAAGACAACAGTCACTAGGATTTGAACAATAACAATTATCCCAATCCATGCTGCAACAACCACCATAAAGCCAACCCCAAGAAGAGGTAGTAGAATCGCAAATGCAATCACAAGTTTAACAACAGCAAAAACAACAACATCATGGAGCTCCTCAAAATGGCCCAGCAGTTCTAGAACCAAGTGAGCAACCACATCCAAGTGGTATGAAGACCAAGATGTTTCTTTAACTTTTTTATTTATATTCTATTTATAATTTTTAACCTATTTTTGACATGGTGAATTAGTCCAAAAAACTAGAGGATATACTCGTGTGCTTGATGTTGGGATATTAAAGAGGGAAAAGATTGTTGTTAATTTCAACATTCTAAATAAACCAATTGGTTTCAAAGGTGGAAAGTTTAATCAGTTCTTAGGTAGCATGGTTAGAAAGTCATAGCTTACGCCTTTTCACTTCAAAAGTTAGAAAGTAATGCCATCTAGCTACAAGGAAGAAATGTGGAAAAGAGTAGAGGTTTTTATGTCATTTACAATGTTCATTTGTTCATTGTTAACTTGTAATTCTTATAACATTTTTTGGTACAGGTGAAGTTCCAAATTCAACCACTTACTAAAACGTCAAGAAAGCTATGATTAGTGATATGGGTGATAAGTGGAAGCATTGGAAGTGTGACGTGAAGAGCAATGCAAAGTTTGATGTGAACATATTTGTTCAAGCAAATTTAACACAACTTACAGATGATTGAGTAGATAAGGAACAATACAAAGCACTTGTAAATCATTGGCTTTCAGACAAAGAACAGGTCTTTTTCCTATGTTTAACATTATTTTATATTATGGTTAAATTTATCCTTTCTATTTAAAACATATTTCAAACATTATTTTACTTTGCAATATCAAGCTAAGATAAATTTAGAAAATCATTTAAAACTAAAGGATCCACATTGAAAGGGAACAAAATCATTGGCTCGACGAATCCAAGAAGAGGTATTTATTATACCTTAAACTAATTTCCCAAAATTCGGTATTCTATATGTATCAAACTTGTACGTGTTCTGCATCTACCCAAAATTGCTCATTCTATATGTAGATGTTTTGCATATTGACTTTGCAATCTACAATTTACCAAATTTGTGTACAAATATTAACCTTTCTAGTGTGAAATTTTTATCTAATAGATTATTACTTGTATTTGAACTGACTTTATTCTAAACTTATGTTTTTATTTGGTTAAATCTTACTGGGTTGACAAAACTGGTGTTGTGCCTTCAAGAGCTAAACTCTATATTGATGATAGAAAAATTAAGGATGAAAATTTTGGTACTCCATATGCAGTAGAAATGGTGGTATGAACTCTTTATGACTATAATTATTACCTAGAAAAAAATTATGAAGCTAACACATGTCACCTTTTTGTGCTTACTTAGGAACGTATAGAGGGTAGAATGAATGAAAGTGATGCAGTAGAGCCTGCACTAGATCCTAAATCTTGGGACAATGATGCATATGCTCAAGCCAAGGGGCCAAATAAGAGAGGGCGTATAGGTGGACTAAGAAAAGTTTATGTAACTACCAATAAAAAAGATGTCCAAATACAGGAACTTAAAGATCATAATTCAATGTTGCTGGGAAAGTTAAACAATGTTTTGGGAAAGCTTGAATATTATGACAACCTATTTCAATAACATTTTCCAACTATAAGTGGTCATTTCATAATACTAATAGAACAAATCATCAAGTATGATTAACTTGCTTTTGTATGTCAATTGTTTGAGTGAAAAATGTTTATTTATATCAAGTATAATAAACTATTCTCTTAGAATTACATCTTATTAATATGTGGTAGGTTCCAAATGGGCGAAGTGATATGCATGATTCCTATGACGGTATACGACGCTCTTCAATGTCAAGTATATATGTTGGTGATAACCAAGAAGATTATAATCTTAACTTTTGACTTACTTTAGTACTATCTTAATTTTTTTTCTTCTCCTATAAAGTCACTTCTTGCCCTAGACTTTAGATTTATGACCTGTGAACTTGTTGTGGATGTGTTGTATAACTCCTGTATACTCTTTTACTAGAATATGATTAAAAGTTGAGTTAGAATGATCACATTGATTACAGGCACAAAGTTAGGATAATTAATTATTTAGACTAAGCAACTCTAATACCTTTTCTTTCTTAATGTTAGCAAGTTTTTTTACCATTTTTTATTTCATGCTTTCATCTATGTTAAAAAGTGTCATACTAATTAGTTGTAATTTTTCAATGACACAACATTGTGTTTCTTTTCCTTGACTAGCCAATCACTTAATTGACCATTTTGTTTTAATTGGATTCTAATACTTGCCTCTAAGATATGTATTTTTATATTTATGATTAAGTTTTAAATTTATTATTTATAGATGAGCAAAATGATAGGAATTCAAGTGTGATCGAAGGTATGAAGACAGAAGATGTGATGACCTCAATTTTTGTTATTTTTTGCCTTCCAAAGAAGTGCTCTTTTAGTTAGGTTTTTATTTTTCTACCAACACCAGAACAAAATTTTTAGGTATTAAGTAATGGTTTATTTTTGAACATTATATTTATGATATATGTAGTTTGGATCACATGCTTCCTTTTATGTTTAAAATTTTTAGTTATGCAAGACTAAATTAATTTGTCTATATTTTTAAAATTTCTATAATTTCAAATTTATGATAAAATTTCTCATCAATATTGTTCTACTAAATAGTTATTTGAAAGTGACAATTATGATCAAAAGATGTACCATTGTAATATCATTTATACCAACTCATAAATTTGTGTTATAAAAGGTATCAAGTAATAAATAAATTTTTCGTCATTATATACAATTCACTAATTACCAACCAAAAATATAGTGTCCCAATATGTGGTCTTTTCTCATTGTGTATTGTGCATTTGTATGAACCATTAGAAGAAGTATATAGTGACGATTAAGAACATGCCACTCTTATTTTTTAAATAGCCCAACCTAAATTAATAACTAATAAAAAAATATCTGTTACTAAAGAATAATACTAACGTCTTACCTAAGCGTCCTTGTAGCTATTACTTTTTATACCAACCATTTTCAAAACTGTCATTGTTCACAAAAGGGATGGTACATATGTGACGAATAACTAAACCGTCAGTATAAGATATAGTGACGGAAAAGCTAGTTATAGGGACAGATATTTATTGTTACTAAATGGCTTATTCCTTATAGTGCAACTATTATTTTAGTATGAGGGATCCAATTTTGGCATTTAGAGGAAACTTGGCTGCTAAAAATATCAAGTCAAACTTAAAATAAAGAGGGTTTTGGTTGGTCCAATTATCGTACCAAAGCTAAGAGTTTTTCCCATTCCCCACTTAGGTTAGGAAGTAAAGGTAAATATTGTCTCTTATTCTCAAAATCTAAATAAGGCACTAAGAAAAATCCCTATTAGACTTGATCTACAGAAGTTAGCATTGTTTAGATAATACTCATTGATCCATTTAGACTAGAGAGATTTAGCCCAAGTTCGTTGTATAAGAGATGAAGTAGGGCAGGTGCTCATGGAGGAAGATAACATCAAGAGTAGATGGAAGAGGTACCTATATGGCCTTTTTAATGAAGGCATTGAGGAAAATATCTCTTTAGGTGACCTCAGCAAGTCTGAGATATTTTGTAACTTTTCTCAATGTACAAAGATCATAAGGGAAGAAATCAAAAAAATCTTTGAGGGAGATGAAGAGCGGAAGGGTAGTAGGACAGAATGAGATACCCATAGAGGTATGGAAGAGCATAGGCGTTGAAGGTCTTAATTAGCTAGTCAAGCTTTTTAATGTGATCCTCGAGTCTACCAAAATGTCAGATGAATGGAGACTGAGTATGTTAATTCTTGTATACAAGTACAAAGGAGACATCCAAAATTGTAACAACTATAGAGGCATTAAACTACTTATTCACATCTTGAAGTTGTAGGAAAAGGTCACTAAGAAGAGAGTAAGAAAAGCAAATTTTATATTGAAAAGCCAATTTAGCTTTATACCAGGAGGGTCTATAACAGAAGCTTTACACTCTTTAGAAAATTAATGGAATATTAAAGGGAAAGACAGAGAAATTTGCATATGGTTTTTATTGATTTAAAGAAGACATATGACAGGAATCCTAGGAAAATCACGTGGAGGTGTTTGGAGGTCAAGGGAGTTCCTATGACCTATATACGGGTGATTAAAGATATGTATGGAGGGGGAATGACTATAGTAAGGATGATAAGAGAAGATAATAAGAAATTTTTTATTGGTATTGGGCTACACAAAGGCTCCACATTGAGTCCTTTTTTGTTTGCAGTAGCGATGGATGAGCTTACCAAAAATATTCAAAGAGATGTACCTTAGTGTATATAGTTTGTTAACGATATTGTCTTAGTAGATGAAACAAGAGAGAGGGTCAATGCTAAGCTAGAATGTTGGAGAAAAATGTTAGAGCTGAAGGGCTTTAAAGTGAGCATAACTAAGACTGAGTACTTAAAATATAACTTTTCTGGCCACCAGGTGGTTACCGATATGGAGGTAAAGATTGGATCTGAAGTTATACCAAGGAAAGAGTATTTTAAGTACCTAGGGTCTATCATCCAAAGCAATAGAGAGATCGATGAAGATATAGCTCATCGTATCAGATCATGGTGGCTCAAATGGAGAAGTGCCTTAGGAGTTTTATGTGACAAGGAGATATCACACAAGACAAAGACAAATTCTATCGCTTAGCAATTAGGCCAATTATGTTATATGGGGCAAAGTGTTGGCTCATCAAACAAATACGCAATAATAAGCTTTTAGTGACAGAGATTAGGATGCTCTAATGGATGTGTAACCTTACCTGGAAGCGATAGGGTCAAGAATCTAATGATAAAAGATAAATTAAAGGTGGCTGGTATTAATGACAATTTGAGAGAGACAAGGTTTAGGTAGTTCGAACGTGCTAAAAGGAGACACCATGATGCTCCGGTGAGAAGATGGAAGAAAATAATATTTAGAGACTGTAAAAGAAAAAGAGGGAGGCCTAAAAAGAACTGGGGGGGAGTGATCAAGAATGATATGGCTAGGTTGGATCTTACCGAGGACTTGATCCGTAATAAGAAAATTGTGCGTACTAGGATACAGTTAAAGGATCTCTCTTAAAGAGGGCATTCACGTTTTGGTAGGTTATATTAAACCATGTCCTTTTCATTTACTGCATATTACTTATCTTATAGTTAGTTTAGCTTAGTTAGTTTCCTACTTAGCGTAATTAATTTAGTGACAAGCCTAGTTAGAGTTACTCTTGTACATGTATTTTCTGGTTTGTATTTTTATATTACCATTTATTATTAATCATTGACATATTATGTATGTACATTATTTTTGTATTGCCTAACCATTTTTCCCTTTATTATTTATTTGTATTTAATTATTTTATTACCTTTTTATGTTTATTTAATTTAATTATTTACTTATGTTATTTTTTAAATATGTATGCACATCCATTTATAATTTTGTAGTATCTTTATGACACATTACATGTGGCTCTATTGAAAATAGCCTCTCTACTAGGTAAGGATAAGACTGCATACTATTAAATCTCCTTAAATCTCGCACCTCAGTAGGACTTTAACTAAGTGATGATGATATGATGATGAGTTTCTCTATCAACAAGTAGTTTCCATACCTTTTTAGTGAGAAACACATTTTGCATTGTAAGGATAGGTGCTAGTCCAGTCCACCCTCTTGTCTAGGCAGACACAAATTAGCCCATTTAAATTTTAACCTCTGCATGCTTTGCCCCTTTAGCCTTTCCTGACCATAGGGAGTTTTTGATGCATTGTTCAATTTTCCTAATTAATTTCTTATACAGGTGTAAATGCGCAGACTGGTGAAAATTGAGATTCCTTATAATTAAGGATATGAGTTGAAGTCTCCCAGCAGAAAGGAATCCATTCTACCAATTATTGATTTTATCCTTAAACCTCACCAGCTGAGGTAAGCAATGTATAAACCTGAGCTTCTTGGTGGTAATAAGTACCCCTAGATATTTAAAGGGAGCACAATTGTTAAATAGACCAGTAATGGAGGGCCTTAAAATTTTGAATGTTAGAGGAAATATGCAACAACTCTTGCAAGTATTAAGCTACAATCTAGAGAGTTGAGAGAACTTGTTTAGGATTCTCATAACGAGCCTTAACCAGTGAGGATCCGTTCCACAAAATAGAACTACATCATTGCAAAAGATTAATGCAATATTGATAAAAGAGGACTTGCAAATGGGATTAACACTAAAGGTTAGTGAAAATGGATTAGTGGGACAAGAGGAGATCATAAGACTGGTAAACGCTTTATTGCAAAATGAAAGTGAAGCTAGTAATATTTGTCGGCGAATTAACATGTTGAAGGAAGCTTCGGTTAGTGAAGAAAAGAGAGTTGGAGAATAATTGTTTTTCATATATTTTCCAGCAAATACAGACGCATATTTTGTACTGATTCTTATACAATTAAGATCCTAATATATAACCTAAAAATAAGACAATTATTTACAAATAAGGAAATATAATATTTGCATAAGCTGTCAAAGGTTGACAGCAGAGATTTCTCCTCAAATTGCTCATGCCAACACTCCCCCTCAAGTTGGTGAATATATGTCAATCATTTCCAACTTGTTAAATGAGCTTTGAAAATCTTTTACAGATACAGCCTTTGTTAGGACATCTGCTAGTTGATCTTTTGATGTGACAAACAGAAGACTAATTGTTTCTTTATCAAGATTGTCTTTGATGAAATGCTGATCAACTTCCACGTGTTTGGTTCTATCATGTTGGACATGATTATTTGCAATTGCTATGGCTGCCTTATTATCGCATAATAACTTCATAGGTTTTAATAGAATTATACCCAGATCATGTAGAATACGCTTTATCCATATCAATTCACATATACCTTGTGCCATTCCAAGAAATTCTACTTTTGCACTTGAACTTGCTACCACCTTTTGCTTCTTACTTCGCCATGTAACCAAGTTACCTCCAACAAACATAAAATACCCTGATATAGATTTTCGATCACTCAGACATCCAGCCCAATCTGCATCTGTATATTTCTCAACTTCTTGATCCTCATGTTTAGCGAAAAATAGTCCTTTTCCTGGGGAAGACTTTAAGTATCTTAGGATCCAATAAACAGCCTCCATATGTTCTTCACTTGGTGTATACATGAATTGGCTTACAATACTAACTACATATGCAATATCAGGACGAGTATGCGATAGGTATATTAGCCTTCCAACTAATCTTTGATACCTCACTTTGTTGGCTGGAATCTGGTCTTATTGAATGGCTAACTTGTGATTTACTTCAATGGGAGTTTCAACTGGTTTATAGTTAAGCATCCTAGTTTCTGCTAGTAAATCTAGCACATATTTCCATTGGAAAAGATAGATTCCATTGCTTGATCTAGCAACTTCAATGCCTAAGAAATATTTCAAGTGTCCAAGATCTTTAAGTTCAAATTTAGTCGCAAGTCTTTCTTGGAGCATAGCTATTTCATTTGAGTTGTTTCCCGTAACAACCATATCGTCAACATACACAATGAGAGCAGTCACATTCTTACACTCTTGTTTGACAAAGAGAGTATGATCAGCATCACTTTGTTTGTATCCAATCTTCTTCATGAAAGTTGATAGCTTTCCAAACCATGCTCGAGGGGATTGCTTTAATCTGTACAAGGCCTTTTTTAGTTTGCGTACCTTGCCACCGCAGTTTATGCCCAGAGGAGGATCCATGTAAACTTCTTCTTCCAAAGTTCCATTAAGAAATGCATTTTTAACATCGAATTGTCGTAGTGGCCAATCTTGATTTGCTACTATGGAAATAAGAATTCGTATGGTATTTATTTTTGCTATAGGAGAAAAAGTATCCCCATAATCAATTCCGTACTTTTTGGTATACCCTTTAGCAACAAGCCTTGCCTTATAACTATCTATGGTTCCATTTTGATTGAGCTTAACTGTGAAAATCCATCTGCACCCTACTGTTTTCTTCAATGGGGGCAGCGATACAAGTTCCCATGTATGATTCTTTTGTAAGGCTTCCATTTCATCATTCATAGTTTTCTTCCATTTTGAATCCATCAATGCCTCCTGCACGTTATTGGGAATATATACAGGAGATAATTGATTTATAACAAGTGCATGTGATTTTGACAAACGATGAGAAAAGGTATAATTGTTAATAGGTATCTAGTCTTAGTGTTGGGACCCATTTCTGGACCCCAACTATCCAGAATGTCATAAACGTGAGCTTATTACCATATAGGGTTATTTCAAAGAGCGCTTATTCGCTAACTATTTGGAATCATATAACGTGGGCATAATCTAATGAAAAACACCTTAACCATTATTAATTCATCTTCATGCTTTTATACCATAACATATCTTACTTATATGT
>JAOQML010049181.1:0-10391 GCA_027568935.1 Erythroxylum urbanii
CATGTTTGTGGTTTCAAATAACAAAAAAAAATATTTATACCGATTATAAATTGATTGAGTGCTTTAGCACGCCACCTAGAGGGGCACGGACTCGGATATCACCATCGATGTAGGGTTTGGGTCCAGCGGGAGTGGGGTGCTACAGTTTCAATCCCTTTAATGCAAAATTTGTTTGCTTGTAAAAGAATATAGAGGCTATAGTCAGAAAAAAAATGCTAATAAATTAAATGGATACATGGAACATGTCTTAGAGATCAAAACTTTTGGTAGATGCCTATAGCTGGGGATGTTTTATGGCACTTCACTCATATGCTAAAGATTAGGAACTCTATATACCCTTAGTTAAAGCAAAAAATGGGGAGTGGTGAAAACATATGGATTTTGTATGACAATTAGACAGAATTCAATCTATTAGTGCAAAGAAGTGAGATTTCTTAACTTAGCAATAGAATTCTGCTAATATCCTCCTCACATATTCAAAATGGAATGTGGTTTGGTAACTTCAAAGGATTTGTCTCGTTAATTGAGTACATACCCAAAATTACTCACTGGCATAGAGAAGATAGTGTCACCGGATTGCAAATTCTAAAGGAGTGTTCACTGATAATTCTTTCTATAAGATCCTTCAAGCCGGTAAGAAAAGAGTTCCTTAGTTTGATTTGTTATGGGAAAGCCCTCCCAATCTTAAAAGTGTTGTGATTACTTGAATGGTCATTAAAAAAAATCAGAAACAAGAATAGGCGGTTTGGTTCATTTGATCCAATTTGTGTGTTATGCAAGGAAGCTGAAGAAGATAGAGATCACCTATTTTTTGAACATAGGTATTCTAAATAAGTTTGGAGCAGAATTATGCACAAGATAGTAGAATATTGACAAACTTATTATTAGATAGTTGTACTTAATTGGATTATTAGGTTAACAAAATTTCATAAACAAAATAGAGTAATTTTCGAGACAACGTTCACCACTACTACCTACTCCCTGTGGAAAGAAAGGAACAAAAGAATATATAGAGATGAAGAAACAAGAAAAAATTAATTAGCTAAGGACATAATCAATTGGATCGTAGTTGTATCAATTTCCAAGAATGTTCATAACAACCTGTCTATTGAATTAAAGAATAGATAGAATGTTTAAACATATAAAGGTGTTATTATTCTGTTGGTTTTTATTATTTAAGTAGATAATTAATTCGGATAAGAACATTGTAGTGTTGTAATGATGGAATTACCTTTACTGGAATTCTTTTTCTCTAGAGCTTTGAAATGGGAAACTTTCCTAGTTTTTTTTTGGTATAACTTTATTAGTTAATTAGGTCTCTTTATCTTCAAATTTGCTTTAGTTGCTAATGCAAAGAAGGTGTTAGAGCATGGTCCTTGGCACATAACTGATAAGCCTCTTTTTATCAAAAAATGGAGGTTAGGAATTTAGTTCAAAGATATTGAACCCATCTATATTCCTTTATGGATTAATATTTGTAGTATTCCTTTGGAATATTATTCAACTTTTGTTTTAAGTCACCTTGCTAGTTTTATAGGTAAATCTTTTGTATAGATGAGATAATAACTTCCATTAGGAGAACTGGATATATCAAGTTTTGCATAAAATTTCAACTTAGATAGGTAACTTCCTAATTTGATTATTTTATGAAAATTGAATGAGAAAAAGTGTTATCTAAAGATATGGTTATTGGCCTATCAATGTAAACTCCCATCTAAGCTCTAAAGGAAGAAATAGAACCTTATAGGAAAGAAACTTATAAGAAGAGACTACTAGGAGTTGATGAGGAATGATAAGGAAATATAAACATCCCCTCAAAGATAGTAGATATAAGTTCGTAAAAAACTATTAACTTAAAGGAATAGGCCATAATAATGTCAAAGGTACAAAATGATCAATTAGTGAATTCATGTAAAGAGGAAGCCAATAAATAGCCTAGATATAAAGATATTCATTCTTAGGAGGATGTAATTGGGTTTCATTGTTATGCTCTAAACACACTTGAAATAAAACCTAACTTCACATAACTATATTTGTAGTAGTGTCAAGAAAGGATCATATCTTTAAAGCATGTGTGATTAGCTTTTCTGGTGAACAAATCAGTGTATTGGATTAAGGGGGTTTTGATTGAATTCAACTAATAAAATTAAATTAAATGATGGAGGAAAAATTAAATCAAACAATACAAAATTGAAAAGATTAATCAATAGGTTATAAATCTAATTCTTAGTTCAATCTCAACTTTTATATGAATGTGTATAATTAACCGTAATATTGTTCTCATACCTCTCTTTGAAACTATTAACTATTTATTAATAGCAAGTTGTATTAATCCCAGTTTTCCTTTAGACAGTAAGTAATTAAAACATGATCTTTAACTAGGTTTAGCCTTCAGACAACCCAGAATAAAATCTTAAGATTTAGTTTGACATCTATAATACGAATTTGAAGAACTGGTTAATTTAAGCAAAAATCACATAAGCTCAGATCATTTAACTTATGCTATGTTACTCCTAACGATGCACAACTATTAGTTTACCACATATGAATCCTATTTACAAAAATTCTGGATTGCAATCTTGTTTCTAATAGTGAATTCATTCATTAATAATCTAATAGGCCAATCTAAATGGTTTATACATAAATCCCAAAACTTTAGCACATGATGACATAGTCAATTCTAAAAGACAGTTAAAAATGACATTAATAAGATTGATCAATGCCCAGACATGTTAACTGGCCTTGATATCCCCTTTGAACTAAAAAGAAGAACATTAGTTGTTAATAGCTCTCAAAAGGGAAATGACTTTGCCTCCTTTTGTGCTCTAATCTATACATTCCATATTTTTCCTCTTAATTGCCCTTTTATACTATAAAATTATGGTTGTATGACTATACACCATAAGTTTTATAAGCATGTAGGTAATAGTGTATGTTAATTTTCCAGAAATTGTGGAGTTATATGTTTATAGTTGGATACATGAATAAGATACAAGGTTATGTAACACATTTACATGGTTGTGTAGGTCTTCACATGGGTATGAAGGTTATAAATATGATTGAAACAATGTCTTCGAGTTTGTAAACATTTTTAGTGAGTTACATGTTCCCATATATGGTTGTATAAGTCACAGTGACTCTAATTCTTCAATTATTTATCTTTTTTTTTACCATAAATTATCTCCTTTTTAATCCACAATGGCAAATAACACCAAATATTAGTAAAATTACACCAGGGTATGCATTTAACTTGTTTTGGTCTTATTCCCCCAACTAATACCCAAACCAAAATATGAACAAAAAAAATCCTACGTGCAATAAATAACCAATAAAGAACTTATGAAATTCCCATAAAATTTTTTTCCATCCTTTGGTAAAAATAAAGATTAAAATCAAAATCAAAACACTTCCTCTTTAACCATATTTTCTAAGAATAGACAGTTATAAGAAAAGGAAGAATAACTTTCAAAACTATAGCAAGAATTGAACATTTAATATATTTTTTCAAATTAATCAATAAGCATTCCCTTTACAAACTGAGCAATCTAGGTATAGACTTTGACACGTTAGGTTTAAAAATAAGATAAATTTATAGGTACACTCAAAAACCTTTCATGATTGAGACATTCCATGACTTTATATATTTTCTTAGTTCTCCACCATTAAAGATTCACATGCATAACACGAATCAAAGGACTATTAAATATTGTAAGGGCTAAAGGTTAAAGTGAGAATTATTTGGGTCATTTAGTTCAAAAGTCATCAAAACTAGTGAAGCAAGAAAAGAACTAGATAGAGTATCGAGTGCAAAAATTAACTGCCAATTAATTTTAAGTACCTGCAGCTATGATAAATGTAAAAACTCTATTCCACACTATAGACTCAAGCCTTCAAACTGTAAACCATATTAAACATTAAAAAATAGAAGAAATCACCCATAATAATAATGATGATCGATCTATTATAACCGTAAAGAATGACCCTTTAAAAAAACTTTTCCCCTTATTTTCATTACAATTTAGTTCCCATGCCATATAGCTTTAAAAGGAATGATTAATATGAATTGCTTGCAAAATAATTAATTTTCCTCCTCGATAACTACTTTTCTTTTCTTTTCTTTTATTTTTGTTTTCTTTTCTCTTTTCATTTTATCATTTTTAGTAAAGAAAAAAGCAAAGAAAAAAATTAAAAGAAACTATATCAATGATGGAACTCATTGATAGGAAATAAAAATCAAATTCAATCAACTATAACTAACTCGTATAAATGAGCACCCCCTACTTATTCTCTTTTGTATCCAAAAGCACCAATAATCACAAATGCTCCACTAGCTTTATAGCATGTGTAAGACATTTTTTTAAGTTAAAGGTTAGTAATGTGGTTAACCAAAAAAAAAGAAAAGAAAGGTTAACTAAGCTTAAGGGGCTTAACATATCAAATCATTAAGTAGGCTATTTGGCTAATATAGCTTGCAAATCAAAGAATGTCTATATCATTTCCATATTAATGCATGTGATAAAAATGTGGTTATGAATTGAAAATTAAGGCAAATTCAGAATGTACATTTTATAAAGGTTATACATGAAAAAAAGACAATGAGACTTTTGTGGATGTGTTTGCTTAAAAGGCTCAGAATCTCACTGTCTTATATTTACCCACTAGTCACCAATTCACTCATATAGAGAAAAAAGAATGAATTTGGAAAAACTTTAGCAATTTAAATATGTTTTGACTCATTTTTGGAGTGAAACAAGTAGGTTCCTTTGTTTAAATATTTATGGGCTTGTTTATTGACTTCTTTGAAACATGCCTATTTTGATTAGGAACACGCCTATTTCAATTAGGAACATGCCTATGCTAAGTGGTCAATAGCTAGTGATGAGTGGGAAGAACCTTGTTCCAATAGTGTATGACTGTGTTTATGAAAATGTTTGTTAAAGATAGCTTTGCACATCTGTTTGAGTACACGACCATTAAAACACCTATATTAATGCCTATGTGTTGAGTGTAATTTATGCAAAACAATATACTCGATTTATACTAAAAATTTGCAAGTGTACAAGTTGTAACTTGTAATTAGAAAGTGGATATCGATCCCACAGGGATTGATGCCCAGACACCACTTAATTCAGATCAAACTTTGTTTAAGAAACAAAATTGTTTAATGGAAATAATTTAGAAAATTAAATTAAAATTGAAAGACAAAATAAAGATCACTTTCTCCCTATTTTGTCTTCCTCCTATTTTATTAATTGAATTGTATCTCACCTAAGATTTTCAAATGTATTAACTAACGTCTCTCAAGGTGTAATTAATTTTCCCTAATCATATTAAATGAAGTCAATTGAACAATCTCTCAACCTACCCAATCACTCTACCAATCTAACTAATCAGTAAATGTGATAATTGTAAGTCTATAGGTTGCCAATTCTCGTTATACAATCCTACTCAAATAACCTTACTCACTATCTTGATTTATTGTAAGGTAGAAATAAAATCAACAATCACCAAAGAAAACTTTCATTCAATTCAATAAAATAGGAGTTTAATAAAAATAGTTCAAAAGCAATCTCTAAAAACAAATCAACCCATCGTGGTCTTCATAACATCATCAACTCTCAAATATTCCATTCTACAATGATTAGAAGAGATAAAGTTGATAGAAAATTGAATAAAGAAAATCCTTCTCTTCTTTGCCAAAATCTGGAATTTTTGATGTTGAAGTGCTATTTTCCTAATCTTGATGACAATCCTTGAATCTTCACCTTTCTCAAAACTCAAAACTTGTATTCTTCACTCAAGGAGGCTCTTTTCTATAGAGGGTTTTGTCCTTCCTTCTCCATGGAGGCTTAATTATGTTTTATCGTCCAGAAACCCTAAGTTTAATTGAGTCCCGCATAATGTCTCAGATTATAGTTCCCACTATTATGGGAATTGGCATGATTCCCACGATTGTGGGATTTTGCAACAGAATGTCTCATCTTCTCTTCTCCTCTTTGATCTCTAGCTCAATCTCCAAGTTGCTCAATCTTCCTTCCTACATAAAAATAATCAATTCTTACCCTAAATTAACATCAAACGTAAAAGAACAACATTGAAAATCAAACTAAATGAAAACATACAAAATGAATCCTAAATTACAACAATAATTAACTATTACGCAAGAAACACATGTCAATTACTTAGAAAAATATAGACTAATGCATAACTATCAACATCCCCACACTTAAATCTTTGCTTGTACTTAAGAAAAATAAATACAACCAATCAATTTTATCATTTTATTTTCACAAAGATCAAAGCATACAATCTCTCAATTTTAAGGTAACTTAATATTCAGTTACTACACATATCATAAATACTTTTTCATTTGTGTACATAAATAAACTCAACAATTGGCATCATCCCTCAAAGATAAGTATAGATGCAAAATGAATCTTCCTCATGATTTTTACTCATTTCTCTCAAGTGATTGATAGTTAGTGTTTTGCTCAAACTTCCTATAGGAAACTACACTACCATAGGCTTGCTAATACACCAATTCTCCTCTACAATGATTGCATGCAAAAATATATCAAAAGGACTTGTTTAGGGTTATAATGTGGTAAGGGTTAAGGTGGGTAAAGGGGGAAAAAGACTAACACAAGCATTCATAAAGTAAAAAGCAGGTAAAAAGGGATAATAAAATATGACTTCGAGATATATAAATGTAACTAATATTCTGCACTTATTGATGCTACTCAATTATTCTTCCTTTTTCTTTTCTTTTCTTTTTCTTTTTAACATTTTTTCATTTTTCTTTCTTTTTCTTAATACATGGAAGAACTATGAATAAAATAGTAAACTAAATACAATGTAATCGACAGAAAGAAATATCCTCAAATCATCTCGGTAAAAACTTTCACTACGATCCTAACTATTATATTACTTAATACTCAATTAAGCTTGTCAATGCGTAAGTTAATGGGGTTTAAGGTTTTAAAATTTTGAGTGTTTTTAAGAAACAAAAGGTTAAGGCTCAACAGGGGTAGCAAGGGATAATACAAAGCGTAGGTCATTTAAGCCAAAGGTTAAAAAAAAGCCTTAATAAGCTCTATTAAGCATGCATCCAGTAGTCTCAAACCCATTCAAAGCAAGTTCTGAAGGTGACAACCTAAGGAAGTATAACTCAGCAAAGAAATAGAATGACTATGGATTGAGTCATATGTGCTCAATCCTCACATTAGCTTAAATGAAAACTCATTATGCATCTCTATACTACCTCATTACTCAAATGTCAATTTGTGAATAAGCTTATGTCACTCAACATGGTTAACTTTCTACACAAGTAGCCTAATCCAAGTTTAAGCATGCATTCAATCTAATTTTAACTAGCATGATAGAATCTCATGGAAATATCCATCAGATTGATTCAAGTGTGGTTCCATTGCTAACACAAAGCACATGATATGACTAAACATGCATCCTATTTAACAAAATGCGAACAATGCAGTTGTCTTCAATGTGACAAGTCAACCATCAAATAAGGGAGAATGACATCAAACTAAACAAAAGAATTTGAAACAAACAAATGAAATCAAACCAATCAAAAAATGACAGCAAGCCAAACAAAAGTAACAGCAAATCAAAAAAAGAAATGACATGAAACTAAAAAAAATGAAATGAAATGAAACAAAACAAAAGAAATAACAAAATTTAAAATGGTAAGAAAAGCTTATGAAGATGAAGGTTGCGATGGTGTTGGTGGATGAGCTTTCAGGAACTTCTTCTTCAAGTAATGTTGCCCCTTGTGAACTTGCTGCATTTGGGTACCGAGCTCGTTAATTTGGGATGTCATTTGTTATTGATTGGAGGTCATTTGGTCGAGGATTTGTTGAAATCGGTCAACCTCTACTGGTGTATTTAGTTCCTCCTCTGCTGCTTCTTTTGGCTACGGGATTGCAAGGGATGTGGAGAGTTAGGAAGTAGTTGTGTCTGTGCCCCTCCTATTCTTCATTGAAGTACGCGTATGAGGATTTCAGAGTTCCATAGACTGGAACTCCAAAATCTTATAGCGCTTTAAATAAGATATGTCAATATATTGAATTAAGCTATGTGCACATTTTCCACATTAAAGTTATAAAACAAACCTAAAGCAGAAGCAATATGAGACATCCTAAAATATGAGCTCTTTCTATTCACAACACTCATTATCGATCAAAAAATCCTATAAGGCGTATTGATTTTTATTTTCTGATCCATACACCACAGAAAGAAAAGTTCTTTGGCAGAGCATTTATTACTTTCAATTTTATTAAACATTGTTAAACACATAAATTTGTGTAAAAGTAAATGCTCGACACTACAAATTAAAGAATTTGGTGCATTGCATGAGTCAAAATGTTCTTCACCCGTTAGAGTTTTCCAATAATTATCGACATCAAAATCAACGTGATCATCTATAATTTTTGTATTTGACAAATTGAAAATTTCATTTATGACATTATATTCAAGTTTAAGAACATTACCTACTAACCTAAACTAGAAAGCATCCATTTTAGGGTTATAGCAGACTATTGTGAAAAATTCTATAGTCATTGTAGGGTAAATAGGCACGTCACACTGAACAAACCTATTCCATCCTACATTCATAGCTAGTTGCTCAAACCTATCCCTAAGGTCTCTAAAATGCGTACCTTCTTCTTCTAAATAAATTAGGAATAGAGAATGATAAGCTACTCCTAAATCGGGCTTACCTTCACTGGAGACTTGAAGGCGTAGTTCATCAGTCAATTTCTAAGCTACCATATTCTTGGGTGCCATTAGAAGACTAAAACTTGCAAAAATAAGAGAAAGATAGGTGAAATCATATTTTAGAGAGAGAGAAAAATCTTAACCAAATCCTTGTGTTTTTGACTGATTAATGCATAAGAAGAGTGAAGGATTGTAAGATTAATGAAAAGAGATGAAGAAAATACCAAGAATCAAAAGGAAAATGAAGGATTTTAAAGAGTGGGAGGAGAGTTTCCATGGGTTAGAAAGAGAAGGTGTGAAAATTTTAAGAGTGAATGAAAGAAAAAGAGGGGGAGGGAAATTTAAAATTTCCCTCAGATGGAATTCCCATGATCGTCCATCATTCTCATGATTATAGGATTTCTCTCTCCACTGTTGGACCAATAGAGGTTGACAAATTAAATCCTTCTATGTTCTGATAATAATAAAATTTAAAGAATTGGTTAAGAAATAAATTTCAGGTTAAATTGAAGTTGATGCAAGACTAGTCGAATAAGGATGCCCCAATTTCAAGTCAGATGAAATTTAAGTAAAGTCAATTTATAAAGATCAAGATTGCAATAGTGAGTATTAGAATTGAACAACATGTATTCCATGAGAAGATTTCGTATGAAGAATTCAAATAAGCATCTCAACAATCAAAGATTGGAGATTTTGTGAGATCTGTCAGTTTGAGCATTGGACAAGTCGACTATCATATTGCAAGTCGACTATTAACAATCAGACCTGTCAGTTGGATAAATGAACTAGTCGACTATCATCATATTATTCGACTATTCGAAGAGTGGAGCTGAAAGTTTGATAAAAAACGTTAGTGCTAGTCGACTAATTCTTGAAGACAAGTTCACTATAATGTACTAGTCGACTATCAGTTACAGCTGAACAAAATTTGACTTTGTCAATTGATTTCAAATGGGAAGAAATCTTCATACAACGGCTAGGAGAGTTCTACAACGTCCATAAATGTCTTGAAGCCTTCAAATAAAGGTCATCACTTCAGAGAATTGTTTTACACAAGTCCAAAGTGAAGCATACTTGATATAGTTCAAAATTATCCTCACATTGCTCTCAATTTTCTCTTAGCATATTCTAATTGTATTCAGCTGTACTAAACTTTACTACTTCATTTCTATAGTTGTTATTATCGTGAGCTGAGTGAATAGAGAAGAATCGCTTAAAGGTAGGATTTGTGCAGGGAAAACAAATCAACTGTAAGTTGTAGCTTGAGGCGGAAGTCAAGTTGATTGGAAAGTTCACACTAAACTAAAAAATGTGTAGTAAAGAGCTTTGTCAAAATCCTAAGTGGGAGCTTAGGTAGAGAACGTAGGTCTTAGTACCGAACCTCTATAAACATTATGTTTGCCTCTCTTTTTTACTCTTTTACATTTCTATTTGTTTTGTTTGTTTCGTGTGTTTTAATTCTCTATTTTGTAGCACTTTGTGAAAATTTTAAAAGATCTACTTAACCCCCCTTCTAAATCGTTTTCAATTTGTATCAGAGTAGAAAAAAATCCAAGGATAGCACTAAACTTGACACACAATAACATAGCGGAAGAAGGTAACACAAATAATCGCCCTCCTCTTTTTAATGGTACTAACTATTCTTCTTGGAAAAATCC
>JAOQML010049200.1:0-10391 GCA_027568935.1 Erythroxylum urbanii
ACTTAATTAAGGTAGACTAAGAAAAACCAAACCGATTAATAAGGTGTGAAAAATATTGTTTTAACGTCAAAAGTCACACATTCATTGCTACTCAAGTATGTTGTTGTTACGTACAAATTATTATAACAATTATACAACTGTAAATGTAACTATGATTAGTATAAAAATACTCTGTAATCGTTTCCTAAAAGAAGAAAATATATGAATTAGCTATTTGTCTCTCTCTCCTTGTGCATTTCTCTACCTTTGTTCCTCCTTCTGGATTCTTCTCTCCTTTGTTTTTCATTTTTCTCTTTAACAAAAAATATTCATAAGAAATAGTATCAGAGCTTTATGATTCTCAACCAAGAAATTCCATAAACATGATAGAAGATGATCGGGATCAAGAGATTGAGAAGCTTGAAAAAAGTATCCAAAAAATTAAGGAATCTCGAGTTTGAAATGAGAAATGGATGCAGAAAATTCAAGTATAATCCAATTACCATCAATATGAGATATATAACCTTAGAGCAATGTTCTATCAATTTATACAATTAAGAGAAATGACTACTTCAAAAAAATCAAGCTCTTGATACAAAAATAATTGATAGACAAGGTCAAGAGTTAGATAATAGCACTGATGGTAGAAAAATGGATAATGATGTTGAAGAAGAGAGGCTTGGGAGCAACT
Source organism: Erythroxylum urbanii (assembly GCA_027568935.1). Lineage (NCBI taxonomy): Eukaryota > Viridiplantae > Streptophyta > Magnoliopsida > Malpighiales > Erythroxylaceae > Erythroxylum > Erythroxylum urbanii. The sequence continues at coordinate 671 of JAOQML010049200.1, forward strand.
TGAATTTTAACATGAGTACTATGGTAAATATAGAACAAAACGATGGGAAACACGTATAGAAATATGAAGTTGGTGATTCATTCACCATTGATGCTGACAATAAGGAGCAACACATATGAAAGCCTCAAATTGTTGATTCATTCACCATTGACGTTACTGGAGAGCAACTTGGTAGAGAAATTAAAATAACTCTCCACCTTTATGATCAACAACTTAAATATTTAAAGGAGAATAAAAATCAAAATATTATTGGGCACTTCAAAAGTTAGATATGAAGCAAGATGATTATGTAGTATTTTATGAAAGTCAAAAGTGCCATAGATTTGTAAAAGAATACCATGTATCATTCCCACACAAACCATATCAATGTCAAGTATCATTAGTTGAGATCCATTATTAAAGAATAACGATTACAGTTGAAGAAAATTCACATAGATAAGAACGGTATTGATATGTTAACAAAGGTGGTCCCTGGGAGTAAGCATGAGCTTTGTAGTAAGATCATTAAGATGACTCTCAAATAATCAATAAGGTGATTCAAGTCTCTTCCAAAATAGGTTGGAGGGGGTAAATTATTGAATGTCCAGGCTATTCAGAGACAAAAGTGAGTTTGAGTGATCTTAGATCAAGGATCATTGAAATGATGAACGAGTGAAGTCAAGATGGATAATGGTTAATTTCAGGCCATTCTTGAGAGATATGACAATGTAGAGCACAATACGCGCATATCTTTAACTTACACGGTCCTGTGTGAAGGATGTTTAAGAGACTGTGAATGTGTATAATATAAATGATGACCCACACGATCGTGTCCTTATTTTCTTACATATTGAGTACATAGGGATAGCAATGGGCTAGGCCGAGCTCGATGTTGCCTAACCTACAGGCTGAGCAACCCGTGGCCTCATGGGTCGGTGGCTGTTGGACAAGTCATAAGCAGGCTAGGCTAGCCTAGCCTGATTACACTTTTTTAAAACAAATTTGACAAAACAACATCTTTTTGCACCTTTCCTTCAGGCCATAAGCTGGGCTCTAGCTAGGGCAGACACTTTTGGAATGCCATCCTTACGAGTACATGGATGTTAAAATTCTTAAGTAAGAATTTTCTCCTTTCTTAGTGATTTAAAAATCTTAATTTCATAAATTTTCATATTAATGATTAGCCAGCTAAAAGACATCCTCAAGATGTAATTTGTTATTTCTAAAAATAAAAGCTCTATAACATCTTAAGAAACGAATACCTTTTTGGCATTGTTTTTTAATCATTATTTAAAGCAAAGCAATAATTTGTACGTGGTCATCTGGCTATAGTAGAGCTGTTGGGCAAATCTAAAATTGATGTAATAGACTTCACCAATGAAGTAGGTATTATTGGTAGGATTCAACACATCAACATTATACAACTTATTGGCCTTTATATAGCGAGCTTTAGGTTACAATTTCATGCCCATTGTTATCTAAATAGTCACACATCTCCTAGAAAGGAATCAACTAACCTGAGTTGGGAAATTTTGTACAAGATTTCTCTTGGCATGGCTAGAGGGATTGAATACCTACATCAAGGTTGTGACATGCAAATCTTGCATTTTAATATCAACCCTCATAACATTCTTCTAGACAAGAATGTACCCCAGATTTTAGATTTCGGGTTCACCAAATTGTACCATAGAAATGACAACGTTATTGCTCTAACAATCGTAAGAGGAACTATAAGATACATAGCTCCAAAGTTATTCTATAGAAATATTAGCAACGTCTCTTATAAAGCTAACATTAATAGCTATGGATGTTACTGCTAGAAATGAAAGGTAAGAGGAAGCAACAGAATGCAACTATTGAAAATTCTACCCAATGTTTCACAACTTGGGTTTATCAGCAAATGTGTAATGTGAACCATACTAGGAATAACTAAAAAGTTGGTGATTTTATGGCTATAGTGTATACAAATTAAACCAAATGATCGTCCTTCGATAAACAAAAGTAGTGGACATGCTTAAAGCAAATACAAAGAGCCTACCATTGTTGTCAATCCCTATTCTACATCCATTAGAAATGTCAATAACTAGCAATAGAGCATAATCATTTTCTATATCAATTGATATATCAATAACTAATATATTTGTTAAACAATGATATTTTTGTAAAACTGTAATACATTATTCTCTCATATGGAGCAATATATAGAGATACAGTTACATTTTGGATAGAATTTTATTCTAAGAAAAACTCTAACAAACTCTTATGTTTATCTGATCTAAGAGATGATATTATCCTTGTATATTTATCCAATCTAACAGATGATATTTATCTTGTATATTTATCCAGTCTAACAGATGATAATTATCTTTTTATATTTATCCAGTCTAATAGACGATAATTATCCTTGTATATTATCCAAATCAATGTTCACACTCCCTCTCAAGTTAGAGCATAAATATCCAATATGCTCAATTTGCTAATCATATTATGAAATGCCCTTTTTGAAACTGTCTTTGTAAATACATAAGCAAATTGATCCTTAGAGTTGACATACAAAAATTGAATAATCTTTTGATCTAACTTTTCCTTGATGAAATTTCTGTCAATTTCAATATGTTTGGTATAATCATATTGTACAGAATTCTGTGCAATCTCAATAGTAGCCTTATTATTACAATAAAGATTTATAGGTTTCGTATGCTTAATCCCAAAATCAAATAGAACAAGTTATCCATAATAATTCACATATTCCATGAGTCGTACCTCGAAGCTCAGCTTCTGTACTTAACCTTGCAACAACCTTTTATTTCTTTTTTTTCCAAGTTACAAAAGATTTCCTTTAACAAAAGTAAAATAACCAGAAATAGATTTTCTGGTTGTTTTATCACCCACCCAATCCGCATCTGTGTATCCTTCAATGTTGGAAATACTATTCTTTGAGAAGAATAAACCTTTTTCCTAAAGAGCCTTTCAAATACCTTAAGATTCGGTATACGGCATCTATGTGTTTTTCAATCGGCTGATGTATAAATTGACTAACAACACTCACAACATACGCTATAGTTGGCCCAGTATAAGATAGATAAATTAACTTCCCAATTAACTGTAGATAGTGCCTTATGTTGGAATTTGATTATAGATAAATTAACCTCACAATTAACTATCGATAGCGCCTTATATCTGTTGGAATTTGATTTGGAAAATTTCCAAGCTTATGATTCATTTACATAGGCGTTTCAGCTGGTTTGTAAGCAAGCACTCCAGTTTCAGTCAAAAGGTCAAGAACATATTTTCTTTGTGAAAGAGAAATTCCTTGATTTGTCCTTACTACTTTGATACCTAGCAAGTATACAAGTTGTCTTAGGTCCTTCATTTCAAATTCAGTGGCTAAGTGTTCTTGTAAGAGCTTCATCTCATCACAATCATCTCCTGTTAATACCATATCAACAATATACACAATTAAAATTGTTAGTTTACCTTATTTGTGTTTTATAAACAAAGGATGATCTGCACCACTTTGTTTATAACCGCAAGCTTTCAGTATCATTGAAAATCTCCCAAACCAGGCTTTAGGTGATTGCTTAAGCCCATACAATGATTTTTTTTCAATTTGTAGACTTTAATTTTATTTGATGAACTAAGCTTCACACCTGGTGGCAACTCCATGTATACCTCTTCTTTTAGATCCTCATTAAGGAAATCATTTTTAATATCAAACTGTTTTAGGCCATTCCCAATTTACTGCAATAGAGACGAGAATATGGAATGTATCTAGCTTAGCTACTAGTGTAAAGGTCTCTTGGTATTCTACTCCAGACTTTTGCGCATAACCCTTTGCAACCGTCCTTGCTTTATATTTGTCTATGCTCCTTTCAACCTTGAGTTTCACAGTGTATTCCCATCTACACCCAATTGTTTTCTTTCCTTCAGGTAAAGAAATAAGGTCCTAAGTAGAGTTCTATTGCAAGGTTTCCATCTCTTCATTTATTGCCTTAGTCCACTTTGGATCATTTAAAACTTCCTATAGATTATTTGGAATAGAAACATTGGATAATTTATTAACAATAAGTGCATATGGCGTGAACAATTTTTAAGTAGAAACATAATTGTTGATGGGGTATTTGACTTTGGTGTTAAGATCAGGTTCATATTGTTTCTTTGGTACAACTTTATTTGATCTTTGTAGGTATCTTGGAAGAGGAACAAGAAATTCATTACTAGAATTATTAAATACTAGACTTGAGATTACCTGAGAGTTTCCATTTTGGATATGTTGGATTAGCCCTTCGATTAGTGGTGTTAAAGTAGGCAAGTTTATGTTACTAAGTTGTTCTTTATGGTTATCATTGTTTTCAAGTTCTTCCAGTTCTGCATTGCCGGGAATATTGACAATTTCGTCTAGTTCTAAGTACTCATCTGCATTTCCTGACATGCATTATAACATATTCACTCTATCAACATTTTCTCTTGATACTTCCCCTTAATAATATAGTTCCAACTCCCGAAAAGAGGCATCTAAGGTTATATGCAATTTTTTAGTTTGAGGATTATGACACTGATACCCCTTTTGAAAATCTAAATATACAACAAATAAACATCTTTTTACTCAAGGATTAAGTTTACTTCTCAAGACTTTAAGGATATGAACATACACTGTACAACCAAAAACTCTAAGTTTAATTGCCAACATGACTTGTAAGATAGCCAGAAAACTTTTGCATACACCTTGACCCAAAGTCTCCTAGCATAAAATTATATAGAATTGGTTATTGGCTCCAAAATTTCATTTCTTCTATGGTTGATTGTGAAGAACATATTAACCACTATGGATAGATTACATTTTTTGACATTAGATGATAGGCGCTCTTTAAGTATGGAGTGTGCAAAAACTAAGGAACATTTGTTTTTTGAATGCCAATATGCCTCAAATATCTAGAAAGGGGTAAAAAATTATTGCCAATAGAGCTATGATGGGAAATCAATCTCTGACTCCATTCAATGGTTGAAGGATCATATGAGCTCTAACAAAGAAACATTACAATCTATTTTCTTGCTACAAGTTTAAGCATTCAAGGGTTATGGCTGGAAAGGAATAATAGGAAATTCAAAAACAAATCTTCTACAGAGAAGGAGATTACAAATGAGATTCTAAAAAACCTTAAGGAATTAATTAACTTAAGAAATTGATCAAGGAATTCCTTCTTTTTTCTAAGTTATTAATGTCTGTATCTTGTTAATTTTCATAAGAGGTGACTTCATTAGATTTCCTTACACGGATTAGTTGTATTAGTAAACCTTTTGTAATTTCCATTGGCTTCTTAATATATTCTTTTAACTTTTAAAAAAACTCTAGGTTCAAGGTTTGGGAGATGAGGAATTGAAAGTAAAGATTACATTTCTATTAACGAGTTTGAAAATCTAAAACCCGAGATGGTGATCTATTGATGAGATGAACCATAGATTTTGCTCTTTCCCCAACAAAACGTGACATGTTTATCCCAAAGAGAGAAGTATGGACCACCTCTACTACTTGTCTATTCCTACTTTCCATTAATTCATTTTGTTGTGGAGTATAAGTTCATGAGGTCTGATGCCGAATTCCAAACTCATTCAAAAAATTGCCAAAAGTGGTATCCATGAATTCCATGGCATTATTAGTTTGCCACACCTGAATTGGTTAATGATATTAAGTGCTCACCATATTGTCAAATTCTAGAAATGCAATATAAACATCACTTTTTTTTCATCAGTAGTGATATCCAAGTCATACATATACATTTATCAATGAACATAACAAAAAATTTAGCCTTAAACAATGAAGGAATTTTTACAGGTCCCTATATATTTGAATGTATAACTACAAATATCTCAAAAATTTTATTAAACTAGGAAAATAAGGAACACGGTAGCTTTTCGCAGGTTCACAAACATCACAATATAAATCTGAATCACTTAAGTTTGAACAAAGATGTGGCTGTAATTTTCTAAGATATCTAAAAGAAAAATGACCCAATTGTCGATGCCATAACCAAAAAATTGCTCGGGCTTTTTCTTGACTATAAGCCTAATATGCATAACTGAATTTTTTTCCTCGATTATGCGTTAAATCCAAGTAATATAATTTGCCTCATTTAACACCATAACCAAGAGTCTTATAGGTCAAAATATCCTGAAAAACACATAACGAAGGCCAAAAAGTTACAGTACACTTTAGAGCTAAAGTAATATGTCCAATAGGCAGGAGATTATACTCGAGGGATTGCATGACTAAAACTGAATTTAATGTAAGAGAATTAGATAAGGTAATCAATCATTACCCAACAATAGAGCACATACTACCATCAGTTATGGAAACAATGGATTGAGGGGATGGATTGATGAATAGTAATTGGCTAGAATCTCTAATCATATGATCAGATGCAGTTGTATCAATAAGCAAGATATTTTTCCTAAAAATTGTAGAGAAAGCATTTGCCTTACCTACAATACCTAAATGAGCAATATTTGTCATAAGCATTGATGTTTCCTCTCCTTTAGATTCCACTTCGTCCATAGTTTTCACCATGGCCTTTCCAACAATCTATTTTTGTGGTTTTTTTGAAAAATCCCACCAGTTAGGATAGCAAACAATTTCATAAAAATGTTGTTTCGAGTGACCTTTTTCACCACAATAATCAAACATAAAATTTTTAGACTTTCCAATGGGTTGATTTTTGTGATTATTTTCTGATCTAGATGGTGATCCTTGTCGGTTTTGATTAAACAGCAATACCGAGTGTTAAGAGATTGAGCGAGATCCTCCCATTATCTATCTTTGTTGATACTCTCTCCTTAAATATGCATTTGTGCTTTCCAAATCAAATTTTGGGTCTTTGCGTAAGATTTCTCCCCAAACCTGATCAAATTCAAAATCAAGTTTACTAAGGAAAATATGAACTCGAAGCCTAGCCATTAGTCAATTTAATTGGACTACTCCTTCAATAATCCCTTCTTGAGAAGTTGATCTATGAACAATTTTCTGAAAAATAGCCACAAGAGTTCATTGTAATATGTTAATAATGGTCAACATTTTGTCTAGTTGAAAAAGATTTCTAATTCAATTCAAAGAGACGAGCTTGATTAGATCCATCATGAAAAGTTTTTGACAAAACTTTCTATATTTCTCTAATATTAGGAATATGAATAATCGTTGCGTCAGTCATGGAATCATTGAATCAATAAGCCAACTTTTCAATTTTTGATTTTAAGTAATCCATATCCCAAAATTTTGGTTGTCAAGTAAAGGTTTTTTTTGCTGCCCTAGTAAGATATGCAACCTAATTATGTGCTTGTATTCGCATCTCCATAAGTTGAAATCATAATGAGTAATTGGTCTCATCAATTATAATACTTGATGGAAAAGCATAATAGTCTTGTTGGATGATTATTGGTTATGTTGATGGGTTATTCATAGATCCTTGGGAGTCCATTTGGTTTTCCAAATATAAGTTTCAAAGACTAAGTGTGGTTATAGAACAAAGAGCTGGAACTTAAAAAAAAGGTGTAGCAAAGGGTAGCAAGGCTGAACAGAAAACTAAGAATAAGCAGGTTGAAGAAGAGATCTCTCAACTTTCTGCTAAGTTGAACATGCAAGGATCACCAAGGGTGCAAAGAAACGGCTTGGTTTGGGCTGGAGAAGAATTTCGCTGAAGATAGCTATACTAATGATAGCCAATACAAAATCGTTCTAATCCTATATTAAACAACGATATTTTTATAAAAATTGCAAAACATTCTTCTCCCATACGGAGGCAATATATAGAGATAAAATTACACTTTGGATATATTTCTATTCTAAAAAAAACTTTAATAAACTTTGATGTTTATCTAATCTAATAGATTATATTTATGTTTTTATGTTTATCTAATCTAATAGATAATATTTATCCTTATATATTTATCCGATGTAACATATGATAATTATCGTTGTATATCATTAAAATCAACGTCCACAATAGTGGATGATCATATGACTTTAAATAGTACAGAAGCGGTCTTCTCATGTCACGAGAAAGAATTAACATTGTCTAGTACCCCCAACCTTGAGGAAGAGAGAGCGGTTCTTTTAACTTTTAACCTTGAGGGAGTGTTAGAATATTCTACGGGATCACGTAGAATCAGGATCAGATTATGCCTTAATTGTGTACATTAAGAGAATATCATGCATTGACTACAGAATAGTTACCATAGTTGGCTAGCCTAATGTACTATATGTAGACAGACTCTGTACATGGAAGATTATCAATGAAAAATGGTAGAATTATTCTCCCAAATCCAACTGTTACCATCTTAAGATGGTATCAGAGCGGCTAATAATCCAAATTATCATTATTACCTTTACTCATCACTTACTAAATCAGCCTATGAACTCAGAATCAGTCATCATTGTTCAAAACCTTCAATCTGTTCAAACCAAGCCAATACCTAGAACTTAGAAAAATCATCACTGTTCAAACCCCAACAGACCTGAAATTAAAACAGAAACATGTCAGTAACCAGTTCCAAAGAAACAGAAAACCCAGCAACATCAGAGAACGCTATTCCTGATGATTTAACCCTGCAAATAGCAAAACTCCTAAAAAATGGCATCAATTCAGTTTAGAATCAGTCATCAAACTCTGAAAATATGTCAATCAGCATCAAATTGAATGGGGATAATTATCCCCTGTGGGCATGACTCATGAGGGTCGCAATCGGTGGGAGAGGCCAGACAAGCCACATTATGGGAACATCACCAGTGCCAGTAGCAGGAGATCCGGGATTTCTCCGGTGGGAACAAGAAGACTTAAGTGTCTTCTCATGGATTCTTCAGAATATGGAGTCCAACCTGGTGAGCAATGTTGCAGAATACCCCACTGTAAAGGCATTGTGGGATGCCTTAGCAATCACGTACGGAAGCGGAGCAGATGCCTTACAGATCTTTGATCTACACAATCAGGCAAGTCGTCAAGTTTAAGGACAGCAGACATTAGAGCAATACTGGAGTACACTACAGGGACTGTGGCTGTCAATAGACTGAAGGCAGCCAAATCAGATGAAGAGCACTGAGGACATCACAATCTACAATCTGATTGTCCAGGAGCACCGTTTGTTCCAATTTCTGGGAGGACTTGATGGAAGATATCATTCAATCCGTCGGGAAATCCTTCAATCGAAACCATTTCCCTTAGTGGAGTCAGGATATGCCGCCGTTAGGAAGGAGGCCGCCAGGCTTCATATACTAAAACCAGAAACCAGCGGGGACAACGACTCGTCATCATCGGGAGGAGTCGGCGCTGGGCTAATTTCCAAAGCCCCAGGAGAAAAATCAAAGGGACGGGGACAGAGGATTCGAATAGATCAAATCGGAAAATCAGGAAAACCGTGGTTCTACAAGTTAAAGCTGCACTGCAGCCACTGTGGTATATCGAAGCACACTAAAGAAACCTGCTTCAAGCTTGTTGGCTTCCCGGAGTGGTGGGAAGATGGCCATAAGCCTCAGAAATCAACCAATAGTAAGGTCGTCGCCGCTATGAGCAATCCAGAGGCCACCGGCAGCGGCGGCGGCAGCCATGAAGAAGGAGGAAACAACGAAGAAGAAGGAGGGTTTGCAGCGATCGGGATGAGCAGCGGAATGAACAACCAGAATGAGCATGAAGGCAAAGGTATAGGGTTTCGGTTTCAGAAATTAAACCCAAACCCTTGTATTTCTAAACCTAAATTT
>JAOQML010049271.1:0-10387 GCA_027568935.1 Erythroxylum urbanii
CATGTATATTATTAGAATCTAAATTAATTGATTCACAGTTGAATAATCAAGTTGGTTGCTTGATTATGGTTTAGACTATTTATCTCCATATAAGTAAAGGAGTTTACTTCAAGGGAATGATAAGTTTCATATCATGATAGTACTTGACTATCGATAATGGCACTATTAAATGAATTTGGAATCACGTATGTTTTAATGATTAAAGTTGATCGCTACTTTAATCTTAAAACATACATTTTAACATTTGCTTATTATGAACCACAATCTTAATGAGGGGTGAACTCATATGTGTTTCATTATAATTCTTGATACAAGTGGAATGGATTTTTATAGAGTATTAATCCAATGTCTACATGTTGGAATTATTAGTTTAAGCATGTATCAAGGAACATTCACTCAAATAAAGAGTTTATAGTGGTATCATCACTTTTAGGTGTTTTATGGAGATTGGTGATTAAACTGGCGCCAGAAGTTTAATGAACTAGCTACCTATAAAGTCTTAACACCAAGAGGAAATCTTATGTATTAATCACCATATAGAGTAAAACGGGAGATCTACAAAGAAAAACCAATATAAGGGCAAAACGATAAAATTTCCTTTTATTGTGCAGGTGGTTATAATAAGGTTCATAATAGGGTTTGCAATTGGACATCTTATTTGAAATATGTTCCGTCATAATATTAAGTAATTCAAGAGTTCAACTAATTGTCTTTAGTAGAATGACATTTAGTTAATAGGCTAGAATTAATTCGAATGAGATTAACTTAATTCTAGGCTTATTGCAGCTTGAATTATGTAAGTCCAATTACATTCCTCACTTGACTTTTGGGAAGGTTATCAAGGAAATTAAGAAAATAAACAGAGGTTATTGGAAAGAAAATGAGACAATTTTGAGAGAAATGGACGAATTAGATTCAGACCAATGAGGCAGGAACAATTTAATTAAGAGTTAATTAAATTGAGTCTTAATCCTATAATTAAATGTTAGGGTTACACTAATTAATTGTTAATTATAAGCCCAAAATAATATTTAATATTGGGCTAGATTTTGATTTAATTAATTAGATTAATTAAATTAAAATTATTTAAAAAAAGGTATAAGCAAAACCAAATTCTATAATGATGTTGAATTAGGTTATACTTGTTTTTAAAAGGTTTATGGCTTGTATGGCCATCCTTTTTAGCATTCTTTGCGTTAAAGAATGAAGTGGAGCATTAACTTATGTCTTTTATTAATAAAGGCATGAAGGTAGAGTGGGCATTATCTTAATGGCTTGTTTTAAATACATATACGTAAAGGTCTTTTGAGTGGATTGCATTATGAACGAATATGGAGCATTAACTTATGTTTTTTATTAATAAAGGCATATAGGTGGAGTAGGCAGCATCTCATTTGTTAAATGGTTTTAAAGGATTATTTTAAAGGCATATACGAAAAGCTCTTTTGAGTGATTTTGCAAGATGAATATATATGGCTTTTAGGCTCTCAATTCTCTCCAGGTGATCATCCAAATGTTGAACTTAGAGAAAGTTTTTCCAAAAGCAAGGAGAAGTGTATATGAATTTTGGCTCTCCAAGCTCCTCATTTTTATTCTCAAAGCTAACAGAAAATAGTTAAAGGTTTGCTATCCTATTTTCTTCTCCTTTCCCACTAAAGGATAAAATAAATAAGATCGAAATATTACCGACTCCTTGCTGTAACTTTAATCAATGCTGCTACGTCCTCAACCAATCTTGATAACCACATTGTCCAAGGAGAACAAGTGGTAGATCAAATTGGTTGAGGATATAGCAGCCAGGATCAAAGTTACAGGGAGGAGTCAGTAATATTTCGATCTTATTTATTTTCCTTATACCGTATCATGTATTGATTAAAGCATGTTGATTTGGTGTTTTCACTTCTGCTGTGTTTTGATTTCTAAAAATGTTTTGAAATCTACTGTTTTAGCCAAATCTTGCATGTTTTATTTTTCGATCCAACACCATTAATTTTATAATTGCATAATTGGTTAGATTTTCATTAGGTTCGGATTAAAATCCCCCTTCTCTCAGTTGATAGTTTCTAGCTTGATTTTGGATTGAGTTGTGTGATTTTTCTATTTATTGATATCTCTGCATTTTAATATCCATAATTAATTGTTTAATTTATTTATTTCCTATATTAGTTTATTTCTTTTGAATTGTCGCAGTTTAGTATGACCTTAGATTTTAGGACTAGTTTAGCCTTCCTAGTGGGATCGATATCTTATGTATTACGTAAACGACTTGTGTGCTTGCAAAATTTGCCGAGGTTAATTAATATTAAAACTTAACATGTGTAACCTTGTGAACAAGTTTTTGGCAACATTATCGGGGAAGCCAATTTAGTTTTATAGTTTAAAGCGTTATAGTAGTTTTTAATTGTTGTTTTTATTTTTCGTTCATTTTAGGAATCGTCCACTTGTATGAACACAAGATTCACGAGAGGTTCAATTCATGCAACGAAGACAATAGATTTAGACATCACGTAATTAGAAAGAACCCTAAACAAAGCCCGGCGAGAGGAAGAAGAAGAGATAGAAAAGTCAACAATCGCCAAGGAATTTTATAGGAACATGGATCAGGAAGTGAACGCTGGATGGCAACAACAAACCCTGGATGGCAACAGCAAACCCTTATGGACTTTATGAGGCCAGGGTTTAACCCAACAAACCAAGAAGTGGCTATACCGCCTGTTCAAGCGGTCTCATTTGAAATTAAGTTAGCCCTCCTCAAAACAGAACGTACAATTTTATGGATTGGTAAATGAGGATCCGAATGCGTACATAGTCAGTTTCCTTGAGATACAAGGATCTGCAAAGGAAGTGCCCACCCCATAACCTATGGAAGGATTTCCTTTTACAGACCTTCTACAATAGAGTGAACCCACCTACCAGAGGCAAGATCGATACAGTGTTAGAAGGATCTTTGATACGGAAAATGATCAATGAGGCAAAGGAGTTAATCGAAGAGATGGCCAGTAAAACCTGCCTATGGATGAGTGAGTGAGGTAGGTAGCCTATCACGGTCAATCAAATGACAAAGATGCAAATAAAGATCAACAATTAAGCAACATGAAGGCATCGTCCTCAACTCAAGTTAAAGCTGTATAATTGAAGTGTGAGCTCTATGGTCAGATAGACTATGACACTGTGGACTGTTACTTAAAAAAAGAGGATAACTAGGAGCAAGTAAACTATATGGGAGTGTAATTTGGACGAGGAGGAGAAACAATCCCTACTCTAACACTTACAACCTAGGGTAGAAGAATCACCCTAACTTTTCCTAGTTAAATAACAACAATGGAGGATAGTTCAGTCCTCAAGGGCAATCAAGCTTCCAACAAGATAAAGTAAGCTCAATGGAGTCAAAGTTAGACAAAATTTTGGATAAGATCAGAGGTATAGAGGAAGCACATAGGAGACTTGAGAGCAAATTCGAGCAAGAAACAAAGAATCATGCCTCCTTTATACATAATTTAGAAGTTCAAGTGGGCCAATTAGTGGAGGCTATGTTGACTTGAAATGTTGGAACTCTTCCAAACAACATTGAGTCAAATCCTAAGCAATATATTATGGTTATAAGTCAGACCTAGGATAAGGAACTGGGAAAGACAGAAGACAAAGAAGAAGGTCAAGTGGTAAAAGAAGACCTTTCGGCTAAGCCTCTGATTGAATCTGTCAATACAACTCGACGTGTAATTCCATTCCCTATTGTATAGCAGTTGGAGTTATATGCAAGCAGGGAAGTAGAACTTTACAAGAGATTAAGCAAAATAAATCCAAAGAAGTGATGGGACTAGTATAGAAAAGCTCAATTTACAAGTGTCTGTCAAGAAGAAGGTTAAGGTGCAACCATTGGAAGATGACCCCAATATAGCTAAGAAGAAAGAGGACCCAAAGGACTTTTTAATCCCCAGTCGTATTAATAGGATTATCATAGATAGGTCATTCATGGATTTAGGCACGAGTATAAATATGATGCCCTAAACCTTCAGCCTAAAATTGGGGCTAAGAGAGTTAGTGCCTACTAAGTTTTTGGTTACCAATGGGAATTATACAAGTTATGCGGGTAAATGTAGGTAAATTTATCTTTCCCACGGACTTCTATATTTTAGACATCAGTGAAGATAGGGACACCCCGATAATTATTCTTAAATGCCGAATCTTGTCTACTGTGTGCTCAATTATTGATGTTGATGGGAGCGAATTAACTTCGCAAATAGGGAAGGAGAAATTGACATTCAAGGTAACTACAAGAGAGCACTAATCTCCTTCACCTCAAGTGGATCTCAAAGAACCCAAACCTTGAGGTAAATGGGAGGACATAGAAGATCCTAGTAATGCTTTTAGGAGGAAGTGCTTGTAAAGGAGAAGGTGAGGAAAATAAAATTGTAAGGACAATGGTAACTGCAATATGGTGGCTAAAGTGCAGACTTTGAGATTCATGAAGACGTTACCATCAAACCATTCATTCCAGCAACCATGAGCTTAACGGAGCATTGAGCTACTGACGATAAAAGAAGCACTGCATGGGAGGGAACCTATGGAAAAGTAGTTCTTTGTTAATTTTCCTCAAATGTTTGAAATTTTATAGTTAGGTTCATTTTTGTTGCATAAAATCGAAAAGTGAGTAGGAATTTGGAACTATGCGGATGATCGTGCAAGCAAGAAAGGAGAGATGAAAAAAGGCCAAAAAATAATTAAGTAGTGGAAGTGAAACAAATTGGAAAAAGAACAAATGAAGGAATTTGGAGTGAGTGTATAGCTATCGGTCACGACTGTGGCCTAGCAGGTAACGATCGTGGCTTACGACTATGCAAAAAAGGGAAGGGCGTGAAAAATTTTAAAGCAACTTACCACTTTACCCTTTTTACTACCAATATATTTAGTTCTAACTTCACTCTCACTTTCACTTTAAATTTCATTTTATCTCTATAAAATTCAAGCATTCAAACACCCTTATATCTCCCTAGAATTTTTCAACCTTTAAATTGTTTCCCAATTTCTACCAAATCATGCACGAAATAAGCAATCAGCCCATCGGGACAGAGGTAAAGAAATTGAGTAGTAAATTTTAAAGTGCCATTTTCAATTTACACCAACGATGGATGCACTCGTTTTCATTCCTTTTTCTCTAGACAAATTGTAGTACCTAGGCATTTTGACTTTGACACACTAGATAAGCTAGAATTGCATGAGCGGGTAGAAAACCTAGACAAGAGGATCTAGTGGGCTCAATTTATTCGATTTCAATTCCCTATTTATATGGAGCTTACATTAAAATTTTTGACACCCTGACCTTTGACCTCAAGAATACAAAAGAATTGTGGTTTAAATTAGGAGGATGGGCATATGAATTGAATGTTGAAATCATGTGTGAAATGTGTGTTTTTCCTGAATCCACCATCGTCGATCAACATGATGACTTCTGTCCTTCTCAGTATTGGCATGAGCTCACTGGAATTGAACGATTCTAAGCAAAGAATGCTCACAACAACATCATATATTCCCATGAACACTTGTTGTTGCATAAATTTATGTGTCAGCTAGTCTTTAACAAGACCGAAACCAGCAAGTGCTCAACTAAGGAATTTTTTATACTTTGGCGCATGAACCACAGTATTCTAGTATGCACGTCCACCATATCCTGCATGCCCTTACTATAACTCCACACAAGCGAAACAACCATTTCAGAATGCGATACATAATGTCTGCCATTGTAGAACATTTTGGTGTGGAACGGAGGGGGTTAACTATTCACCTCTCTAACTTCCTCAATCACCATCACTTATTTCAAGCTAAGATCATCCATTCCACAAACATGAAATTGAGGGACATCAGCCAAAGATGAATGCTCGGATTAGAGCCAATCATGCAAGTTCAAGTTCAGCCCCACCTCAGCAGGCACAAGAGGAATCCACTAGTGAAGAATTCGAGGAAAAAGAGGAAGAAGAACAAGGTTAGAAGAAGGTGTTGGCTACAAGCATAAAGACTAATAATACACTTGCGAAGATGGCATGAACATAACGATGCCAGAGCTAGGATATCTGACAGATTTGTTAGTATTTCGAGTCTCAAGGTGTTCAGTTAGTGCCTCTGACAACATCACCACCTCCATCTCTATAGGACTTATACTTAACCCAATCTTTATTTTCCACATTAGCCTTCAATTCTATTTTATTTTTATGTTGTTTTTTTAATTGTTTCTATTTACGTTAGATTTTATCTGTTCTTTTGTTTTATGTGTTTGATTGTGTCTCCTTGTCACATTGAGGATAATATGTTGTTCAAGTGTGGGGAGAGATTCTATTTTTTTACTTTTGAAAGTGATTTTGCATATTGTGTGATAATTATTAGGTTGCATTGTGCAAATTGTTTAAATATGTCAATGGCTTAGATGAGTGAAATTTGTTTAATTCTGAACAAAGTCTAGCAAGTTGTGAATGATCATTAGCTAGCAAAATTAGTGAATAAGGGTTTTTGGATAAATATACAACTTAATTAGTACTTAGTGTAAATTTAACACCCTCTAGGTTGTCACATTCATTTAAAATTATAGGTCCTTTAACTTAAGTAGCTTAACTAGTACTTTTTTTATGAAAACAAATAGCTAAGTACAAGGTAGGAAAAAACTAAAAATAAAAAATGTTTTGTTAATAGATCATTATTTTACGGAGCTTCGGGATATGAGTAGAGTTAGCAGCTAGTTGAAAACATGATAATAGCTAAGTAAACAGATCAACACGCATCACAAATGTGTACCTTCGCGTCAAAAGGCTATAATGAAGTTTCAACCAAGCTGTTAATAAATGAATTAGTCGAGTAATCGGAATGGCATTCATTACCAATATTTGGCTCTAAGTAAAAGACTAAGTTTAAGGTTTAAATTTTAAAAAATGCATGCTCTTAATAAAAACTGCCAGACTTGTAGTAAGCTTGAATTTTCATAAAAATGTACTTAAGAATAGTTACAGAGTTTGAAGGATCAAATAATTAATAATGTGTGTATACAATTGATAGGGGTAATTGAATTAGCACTTAGATCCTAATTAACTTGTATATTTAGTTCGAAGCCTTTAGACATAGATTTTGCAGGTTAATGATTAGATATAACTTGTCAGATTGTGTTCAAGATTAGGTTTTTTTCATGAAGTTGAAGCCATTATCTCATTTTTGAATTATGTGCTTCATATTTGTTGTACTTGTTGTTTTGTTTGCTTGAGCATAAGCAAACATTTAAGTGTGGGGATGTTGATAGTTGCCATTTGCATTGTGTTTTAAGGTTTAATTTGTTAAGTATTTAGAATTAATTTGAGTGTTGAGTGTGTATTTAGGTTTTAATTGTGTTAGTTTATGTGTTTAAGTGTTTTTATGAGTTAGTATGAGTCTTTGAGCCTAATTTTTATATTTTTGAGGTACCTTGATGGGGTTGTTAGTGTTTCAGGGCAAAACGGTGAAGAACATAGAAGATTCGAAGACTTTTCTGGCCAAAGGCATAGCTCATGATCATGCCACAGCACGCCATGATCGTGACAGACAAGGACGAGTTAGAGCAGTCAGGCCATGATTCCTTGTCTGTCACGATCATACACGTAGGGGTATAGTCGTGACAAAGAGCTTAAATTCAGGCCACGATCGTGCACATCAAGCCATGATCATAATAAAAAGGGTTAGGCACTGGCCATGATCGTGGCAGACAGGGCTAAGATGATGGCCTGTATAGGGCTAAAGCAAAAACTCAAATTTTGCAAGATTTTATGGACCATTTGGACCCCAACTTTAACCTAAAGCACCCAAAGGATAAATATAACATTATGAGACAATGCAGCAGCCTAGAGAGTTGTCCAAGAGAGCCATCACATCAACCAATTCTGAAGAAAACTTAGAGAGAAATTGAGAGATTGAGGAAAGAGATGAAAGAAGAGAGACATGGAGACAAAACTGGATGCGACATACGTCCCAAAACGGGTGATTTTCTACTATTACTGCCTTCACAATTCTGTTCCTGACAGTATTTTCCATTAATTCAATTTTATTGTTATATTAAATTGCATTTTTCATTGAGAATAGGTTGAGATGAATGTGGAGTTTTGTCTATATTCACCTTCGAGTTTTTAATTCTTGAGATTAGTAAAGTTTAATTGATTGTGTTATTGTTGATTTAATTGTGATTTAATTTCTATTCGTAATTTGGTAATAAACTAAGTGGGTGAGCTGAGTGAAAATAATTAATTTGGGCTAAAGAGAGTTAGGTAAATTGATAGATAAGAATTGGATTAAACTGGTAAAATCGTGTAACGAGAGATCGAGCATAAGTTCCCAATAGGTTAATAGACAATTTTAGAACTATTCTAGGTTGTGGGTAAATTGTGAGTCAAGAGATCACAATTTCATAATTTAATTTAGGGATCATTAGTTGGGGTTAAATAGTATAGCTCAAGAGAGAGTAATCTACCCTAGGACCGTCTGAACCTATTAATTCGATAATTGCATAATTGGTTAGATTTTTATTAGTTTCAGATTAAAATCCCCTTTCTCTTACTTTATAGTTTCTATGTTGATTTTTGGATTGGGCTATATGATTTTGCTATTTTGTTGATATCTCTGCATTTTAATATCCATAATTGATTGTTTGATTGATTTGTTCGCTGCATTAGTTTATTTCTTTTGAATTTTGGTTGTTTAGTATAACCTTAGATTTTAGAACTAGTTTATCCCTCCTCATGGGATTAAAACCTTAGGTACTACGCGAACGACCCGTGCGCTTACAGAATTTACCAAGGTTAATTAATATTGAAACTTAGCATGTGTAACTTTGCGAACATAGGTTTTGTTGAATTTTGATTTTTATCTAAACTCACCATTGGGATTTGTTATGTTTTATTTGAGTTATTTGTGATTCAATATTTGTTCTTAATAATTCAGGAATAAACTGAGAGGGTGAACAAAGTGAATATCATCAAATTGGGCTAACGAGAGTTAGGTAATTTGATAGAAAAGAATTAAATCAAACTAGTGAAATCGTGTAACGAGAGATCGAGCATTGGTCTCCTGTAGGTTATTAGACAATTTAAGAACTAATTTAGGTTTTGGGTTAATTGTAAGTCGAGAGATGACAATTCCATAATTTAAGTTATGGATTATTAATTAGAGTTTAAAGATTATAACTCAAGAGAGAGTAATCCACCCTAGGACCATCTAAACCCAATAATTCGGTAATTGTATAATTGATTAGATTTTCATTAATTTAATATTAAAACCCTCTTTCTCTTAATTGGTAGTTCCTAGGTTAATCTTTGATTTAGTTATATGATTTGCTATTTTGTTATTATTTTCAAAATTTAATTCTCATAATTGATTGTTGATTGATTAAGTTTCTACATTCATTGTTCATTTTAGATTGTTGCGATTTAGTTTTCACTTTAGATTTTAGGATTAGATTAACCCTCCTTGTGGGATCGATACCTTAGGTACTATATGAATGACCTATGTGCTTACAGTATTATCGAGGTTAAAATAGTAAAACTAGTATACGTAAATTTGCGATCAAGTTTTTAACACCGTTGTTGGGGAGGCGATATTTTAGTTCTATAGTTTAAGGCATTGGATTAGTTTTAAATTTTTGTTGTTATTTCTTTCATTTCATTTTACAATTTATGGCTCTTAAATGAACAAAAAAGTCACAAGAGGTTCTAATCGTGCAGCAGAGATGTAAGATTTAGATATCACACGATTAGAACTAACCCTTAAGAAAGCTTGGCGAGAAGAAGAAGAAGAAGAAGAGATAGGAAAATCCTTAATGGCCAAGGAATTTCATCAAAATATAGATTAAGAAGCAAACCAAGGATGGTAACAGAGGACCCTGATGGACTTTATAAGGCCACGGTTTAAATCAAACCTAGGAGTGGTTAGGCCATCGGTTTAAGTGGCCTCATTAAAGATAAACCAACCCTCCTTAATATGCTTCAACAAAACATATAATTATAAAGATTGGTGAATGAGGATCCCAACGGGCACATGATGAATTTCTTTAAGATCTATGATACCTTTCGATATCATCAGATGTCGGAGGATGCGATTATAATTCGGCTGTTCCCCTTTAGACTTAGGGATAGAGCGAAGTCTTGGTATCATTCACTGAGCCCAACCAACATCACCATATGGGATCAATTTATACGTGCCTTCTTCGACAAGTACTTCCTGCTGACCAAGATAATGAAGACTATAAAGAAAATCACCAATTTCCAACAAGGTGACGAGTGTTGGAGTTATGTAAATGTACTACCCTGAAAAGCAAGTGTATTTACTTATAACTTAATTTTCTTCCAGTTACTTTTTGTAATGAAAATATTTATTATTAATAAAA
>JAOQML010049292.1:0-10387 GCA_027568935.1 Erythroxylum urbanii
AGCAGTACCAGGATGGGTGACCTCCTGGGAAGTCCTGCGGAAAAACAAAATCGTGAGAGCGCGAGGCCCGAGAGGCCAAGGCTCAAAGCGGACAATATCTGCAAGCGGGTGGTCTGGGCTGTTACAAAAACAACCTTTGGCACACCTTCAGTGAGCAAAATAGCCCCTTGGCGAAGTCTCTAGGCATCTTCAATAGGAAAACAACATGTTGGGAACCTTCAGTGGGAAAAACAACCTGTTGACACACCTTTGTTGTGCAAATCAGTCGGTTAGCACGATTCCTTAGCACTTTTGGTGGGAAACACAGCTCGTTGGCACATATTTGGTGGGTAAAACAACTCATTGGTAGCCCTTCGGAGGGATAAACAACTAGGGGCACTGTTGCTATGCACATTTGGTGGGTAAAATAGCCAGTTAGCTAACATTTGGTGAGCAAAATAGCTCGTTGGCAGGGCCGGTAGGCACCTTCAATGGGAAAAACAACTTGTTGGTACAACTTTAGTGGACAAAATAGCCTGTTTGGCACCTTCGATGGGTAAAATAGCATGTTGGCAGGGTCGCTAGGCACCTTCAGTGGGAAAAACAGCCTATTGGTACACCTTTGGTTAATAAAACAGCTCTTTGGGTAACTTTGGTGGAAAAAACAGTCTTTCATCACACCTTTGGTAGGCAAGAAAGCCCGTTGGCACACCTTTAGGAGACAAAACAGCTCGTTGGCATAGTCGTTAGGCACCTTCGGTGGGAAAACAACACGTTGGGCACATTTGGTGGGAAAAATAGCCCATTGACAAAACTTCAGTGGACAAAACAACCCCATAGGCACCTTTGGTGAGAAAAACAACCTGTTGGCACGTTCACTAGACACCTTCGGTGGGAAAAACTGCCCTTGGCACACCTTTGATGGGCAAAATAGCCCCTTGGCATGGTCGTTAGGCACCTTCAGTGCAAAATACAACCCTTTGGCAAACCTTCAGTAGGTAAAATAGTCCGTTGGCACAATCGCTAGGTACCCTTAGTGGGAAAAACAACCCTTTGGCATGCTTTCAGTGGGAAAAATAGCATGTTAAGATGTTCGTTAGGCAGCTTCGATGCGAAAAGCAACCCATTGGCACACATTTGGTGGGTAAAATAGCCCATTGATAGGGTGGCTATGCACCTTCGGTGGGAAAAAGAGCCCGTTGACAGGGTCACTAAGCACCTTCAATAGAGGAAACAGTCTAGTGGGCACCTTTGGTGTGAAAAACTGCCCATTGACACTCCTTAGGTGGACAAAACAACCGATTGGCCATCTTTGGTGGCAAAAGCAGCCTGATGGCACATTCGCTAGGCACCTTTGGTGGGAACAACAACCCGTTCACGCACCTTCGATGAGCAAAATGGCCTGTTGGGCACCTTCGGTGGGTAAAAAAACTTGTTGGTAGACCTTCAGTGGGAAAAACAGCTAGTTGGTAGCCCTTCAGAAGGGAAAACAACTCGTTGGCATAGTTGCTAGGCACATTTAGTGGGCAAAATAACTCGTTGGCTTAGATTCGGTGAGCAAAGTAGCCCGTTGGTAGCTTCGCTAGGCACTTTCAGTAGGAAAAATAGCCCGTTGGCACATGTTCGGTGGGCAAAATAGCCTGTTGGTAGGGTCACTAGGCACCTTGGGTGGGAAAATAGTTCGTTAGGCACCTTCGGTGGGAAAAACATCCTGTTGGCACACCTTTGATGGACAAAACAATCTGTTGGGCACCTTCAAGTGGAAAAACAGCCTATTGGCACGTTCGCTTGGCACCTTCAATGGGTAAAATAGCCTATTGGGCACCTTTGGTGGGTAAAAGATCCTATTGGTAGACCTTCAATGGGAAGACAACCCGTTGGTAGTACTTAAATGGGAAAAATAGTTTGTTGGCACAGTCACTAAGCACCTACTGTGGGTAAAATAACCCGTTGGTACCTTCACTAGGCACCTTCAATGGGAAAAATAGCATGTTTGCACAGTCGTTAGGTACCTTCAGTAAGTAAAATAGCTATTTAGCAAAATAGCCCATTGGCATGATTGACAAAATAGCCTTTTGGCACAGTCGTTAGGCACCTTTGGTGTGAAAAATATTCCTTTGGGCACATCGATGGCAAAAACGACTCCTCTGCACACCTTCAATCGGTAAAACAACCCGTTGGCACACATTCGGTGGGCAAAACAACCTATTGGTACTATTGCTAGGCACCTTTGGTGGGGAAAACAGCTCATTGGCACAGTTGCTAAGCACCTTTGATAGGAAAACAGCCTGTTGGCAAACCTTTAGTAGGCGAAACAGCCCGTTGGCACACCTTTGGTGGGCAAAATATATCGTTGGCACAAACTTCAGGCACCTTCAGTGGGAAAAATAGCCCCGTTGGCACACGTACAGTAGGCAAAACAACCCGTTGGCACACCTTTGGCAGGGAAAACAACCCATTGGCATGGTCATTAGGCACCTTCGGTGGGAAAACAACATGTTGGGCACCTTCGGTAGGAAAAACAGCCTTTCGACACACCTTTGGTAGGCAAAACAGCACGTTGGGATGATCGCTAAACACCTTTGGTGGGAAACACAGCTTGTTGGTACACATTTGGTGGGCAAAACAGCCCATTGTCACAGTCATTAGACACCTTCAGTGGCAAAAATAGGACATTGGAATAATCGCTGGACATCTTCGGTGGAAAAAAATTGCCCGTTGGCATGGTTGCTAGGCACTTTCAGTGGGAAAATGGCTTACTGGCAAGGTTTGTAGGCACCTTCAGTAGGTAAAACAGCCTGTTGGCAGGGTTGCCAGGAACCTTCTGTGGGAGAAACAGCCCATTGGCACACTTTCGGCGGACAAAATAGCCTATCCCTTTAATGGGAAAACAGCCCATTGGCACGGTCGCTAGGAATCTTTGGTGGGCAAAACTGTCTGTTGGCATACATTAGATGGGCAATACAGCCCATTGGCACTATCGTTAGGCACCTTAGGTGTGAAATATGGTCCATTGGCCACATTTGGTGTGAAAAACAGCCCGTTGGTACACCTTTGGTCGGAAAAAAACTATTGACACACCCTCCGTGGGAAGAACAGCCCGTTGTCAAAGTCATTAGGCACCTTCAGTGGGAAAAAAGCCCGTTGGCACACCTTCGGTAGGCAAAACAGCTCGTTGATAGGGTCACTAGGTAGCTTCTGTGGGAAAAACAACTCTTTGCCATACCTTTGATGGATAAAACAACCCGTTGTACACCTTCGGTAAGAAAAACAAACTTTTGGCACATTTGCTAAGCACCTTCAGTGGAAAAAACAACCCGTTATCACAACTTTGGTGGGCAAAACAACCTATTGGCACACCTTTGGTAGGCAAAACAGCCTGATGGCACACCTACAGTGGACAAAATAGCGCATTGGTAGGGTCGCTAGGCATCTTAGGTGTGAAAAAGAGTACGTTGGCCACCTTTGATGTGAATAACAGCCCATTGGTACACCTTCTGTAGGCAAAATAGCCCTTTGACACACCCTCGGTAGGAAAAATAGCCCTTCAGCTCTATCGCCAGGCACTTACGGTGGGAAAAATAGCCAGTAGAAACACCTTTAGTGTGTAAAATAGCCTGTTAATATGGTCGCTAGGCACCTTCGATGGGTAAAATAGCCTGTTGGCATCCCTTCGAAAGGCAAAATAGCCCATTAATAGGGTCGCTAGACACCTTCGGTGGAAAAACAACCCATTGACACGATCGCTAGGCTCCTTCGGTGGGCAAAATAGTTCTTTGGCACATATTTAGTGAGAAAAACCTCCCGTTGACACGATTGCTAGGCATCTTTGGTGGGAAAAATAATTTATTGCGCACCTTCGATGGGAAAAACAACTCGTTGGCACCCATTCCATAGATAAAATAACACTTTGACACCTCCAGTCAGCAAAATATCCAATTGGCACTGTCGCTAGACACCTTAAGCGGGAAAAAAGTCTGATGTGCACAGTCGCTAAACACCTTTGGTAGGAAAAGCAGCCCGTTGGCACACCTTCAATGGGTAAAATAACCCATTGGCATAATCCTTAGGCACTCTTGGCAGGAAACATTGCCCGTTGGCACATCTTTGATCAGAAAAAAGCACTCTGGCACAGTCTCTAGGCACCTTTAGTGGGCAAAATAGACCGTTGACACACATTTGGTGAGTAAAACAGCTCATTGGTGCGGTCTTTAGGCAACTTTCGTAGGAAAAACAATACGTTGGCCTTCTTCAATAGGAAAAATAGCCTGGTGGCACACCTTTGCTAGGAAAAATAGCCTGTTGACGCTAGGCTTGGCACGATTGCTAGGCACCTTCATTGGGAAAAATAGCTCGTTGGTACGATTGCTAGGCATCTTCAGTGGGAAAAACAACCCATTGCACATCTTGACTTTGCAAAACAGCACATTGGCACACTTTTGATGGGTAAAATAGCTTGTTAGCATATATCTGGTGGGAAATATAGCCCATTGGTACAGTCGCTAGGCACCTTAAGTGGCAAAAACAGTCCGTTTGCCACTTTCGTAGGGAAAAATAACCCATTTACATGCCTTCGATAGATAAAACAGCTCATTGATGCACCTTTGATGGCACAAGGAACCTGTTAGAGGGGTCATTGGGCACCTTCGGTAGGAAAAACAACCTCTTGGCACACCTTTGATAGGTAAAACAACTCGTTAGTAGGGTCGCTAGGCACATTTAGTGGGAAAATAACCTGTTGGGCATATTTGGTGGGGAAATAGCCCGTTGGCACAACTTCAGTGGACAAAACTACCCGTTGGGCACCTTCGGTGGGAAAAATAACTTGTTGGCACGTTTGCTAGGTACCTTTAGTGGCAAAACAGCTCATTGGAGGGGTTTCTAGGCACCTTCAGTGGGAAAATAGCTCGTTGGCATATCTTCAGTTCGCAAAACAACCTGTTGGCAAATTCGATGGGCAAAAGAGAGTATTGGGCAACTTCATTTTGCAAAACAGCCCATTGGCAAGGTCGCTAGGCACCTTCGGTGGGTAAAATAGCCCGTTGGCACGGTCGTTAGGGAAAAATAGTCTGTTGGACACTTTTGGTTTAAAAAACAACCCATTCGCACACCTTTGGTTAGTAAAACAGCCCGTTGGCATAATCATTAGGCACCTTTGATAGGCAAAATGGTCCATCGGCACAGTCTCTAGACACCTTCAATGGGCAAAATGGCTCGTTGGCATAGTCGCTAAATACCTTCGGTGGAAGAAACAATCCATTGCACACCTTGAGTGTGCAAAACAGCTAATTGACACATCTTTGGTGGCCAAAACATCCCGTTGGCACTCCTCCGATGGGAAATATAACCTATTGGTATGGTCGCTAGGCATCTTAGGTGGAAAAAACAGTCAATTGGCCACTTTCAGAGGGAAAAATAGCCCATTGGCATGCCTTCAGTAGGTAAAACATCTCATTGACACACCTCTGATTACCTAAGAAGCCTGTTGGCGGGGTCGCTCGACACGTTTAGTAGGAAAAACAACCCTTTGGCACACTTTTGGTAGGCAAAATAGCCCATTAGTAGCCTGTTGGGCATATTTGGTGGGAAAAATAGCCCGTTGACACAACTTCAATGAACAAAACTATCTGTTGGGCTTCTTCCGTGGGAAAAATAGCCTATTAGCATGTTCGCTAGGCACCTTCAGTGGCAAAATAGCTCATTGGTAAGGTTTTTAAGCACCTTCAATGGGAAAAATAGCTCGTTAGCACACCTTAGGTGGGCAAAATAGTTCGTTGGCATACCTTAGGTAGGTAAAACAACCTGTTGGCAAGGTTGTTAAGCACCTTCGATGGGAAAAACAACCTACTGGCATACCTTCAGTAGGCAAAACAGTCCTTTGGCATACCTTCGATGGGAAAAATAGCCCTTTGGCAGGGATGCTAGGCACCTTTGGTGGGGAAAACAACCTGTTGGCACAACTTTAACAGGCAAAACAGCCTGGTGGTAGGGTTACTAGGCACCAACGTTGGGAAAAAAGCTCGTTGGGCACATTTAGTGGGAAAAACAGCACATTGGGAATACTTCGATGGAGAAAACAACCACTTTTGTTGGCATGTTTGCTAGGCACATTTGATGGGAAAACAACCCTTGGCACACCTTCAGTAGGCAAAACAACCCCATGCCACTATCGCTAGGCACCTTCGGTAGGAAAACAATACGTTGGGCACCTTTGGTGGAAAAATAACTCATTGGCACACCTTTGTTAGGCAAATCAATCAGTTGGCACGGTCGCTAGGCACCTTCGATGGGAACACAACTCGTTGGTACACGTTTGGTGGGCAAAATAGCTCAGTGGCATGGTCACTAAGCACCTTTGATGGGAAAAATAGCATGTTGGCACAGTCGTCAGACACCTTTGATGGGAAAAACAAGCAGTTGGCTTGGTTTCCAGGCAACTTCAATGGGGAAAACAACTTATTGGCAGGGTCCCTAGGCACCGTCTGTGGGAAAAATAGCCCGTTGACAAAGATGCTAGTCACTTTTGGTGGGAAAAGCAACCCGTTGGCACAATAACTAGGCACTTTTATTGGGAGAAACAGTCCATTGGCCACCTTTGATGGGAAAAACAACCCATTGGCACACCTTCGGTAGGTAAAATATACCATTGGCACACCTTTGATAGGTAAAACAGCCCTTTGGCAGCATCGCTAGTCACCTTCAGTAGGGAAAGAAACCCATTTGCACACCTTCGTTGGGCAAAATATCTCGCTAAACACCTTCAGTAAACAAAACAGCCAGTTGCTAGACCTTCAATTGGAAAAATAGCTCGTTGGTAGCCCTTCGGATGGAAAAACAACCCGTTGGCACGATTGCTAGGCATGTTTGGTGGGCAAAATAGCCTATTGGCTAACATTCAGTGAGCAAAATAGCCCGTTGACAAGCTCGCCAGGTATCTGTGGTGGGAAAATCAACCTATTGGTACGCTTTTGGTGGACAAAATAGCCCGTTAGGCACCTTCGATGTTTTAAATAGCATGGTGGGTCGCTAGGAACCTTCAGTGGGAAAAACAGCCTGTTGGTACACCTTTGGTGGACAAAAGAGCCCATTGGGCACCATCAATGGGAAGAACAACCTAAAGGCATGTTCACTTGCCACCTCCAGTAGGCAAAACAGCCTGTTGGGCACCTTTGATGGGCAAAACAACTAGTTGATAGGAAAAAAAGCACGTTTGCATCTTCGTTAGGCAACTTTGATGGGAAAATCAGCAAGCTGGCAAGGTCGTTAGGTTCCCTCAGTAGGCAAAGTAGCTCGTTGGCAAAATAGTCCATTGGCACGATCGGCAAAATAGCCTATTAGCATGGTTGCTGGGCACCTTAGATTGGAAAAACATTATATTGGGCACCATCAGTGGCAATAAATAGCTCCTTCGCACACCTTTTATAGGCAAAACAGCTCATTGGCACACATTTTATGGGAGAAAGAGCCCATTGGCACGGTCATTAGCCACCTTCGGTAGGAAAAATAGCTCGTTGGCACAGTCATTAGGAACATTCGGTGGGAAAAATAGCTCGTTGGTACAAGTTTGGTAGGCAAAACAGCCCATTGGCACATCTTTGGTGGGCAAAATAGCCCGTTGGCATGGTCGTTAGGGACCTTTGGTGGGAAAACAACACGTTGGGTACATTCGGTGGGAAAATAACCCATTGGGCACATTTGGTGGCAAAAACAATCCGTTGGCAAAACTTCAGTGGACAAAACAGTCCCTTAGGCACCTTCGGTGAGAAAAACAACCTGTTGGCACGTTCACTAGGCACATTAGGTGGGAAAAGTTACCCTGGACACACCTTTGGTGGTTAAAACAGTCCATTGGCCACCTTTAGTGGGAAAAACAACCCGTTGGCACACCTTCGGTAGGTAAAATATCCCTTTGACAGGTAAAATAGCCCTTTGACAGCGTCGCTAGTCACCTTCAGTGGGGAAAGCAACCCATTTGCATACCTTCGTTGGGCAAAATATCTCACTAGGCACCTTCAGTAAACAAAACAGCCAGTTGCTAGACCTTCGATGGGAAAATAGCTCGTTGGTAGCCCTTCGGATCGAAAAACAACCCGTTGGCATGATTGCTAGGCATGTTTGGTGGGCAAAATAGCCCATTAGCTAACATTCGATGAGCAAAATAGCCCGTTGGCAAGGTCGCCAGGCATCTTTGGTGGGAAAAATAGCCTGTTGGTACACTTTTGGTGGACAAAACAGCCCGTTGGGCACCTTCGATCTGTTAAATAGCATGGTGGCAGGTCGCTAGGCACCTTCAGTGGGAAAAACAGCCTGTTGGTACACCTTTGGTGGACAAAAGAGCCCATTGGGCACCATCAATGGGAAGAACAACCTGTAGGCATGTTCACTTGCCACCTCCAGTAGGCAAAACAGCATGTTGGGCACCTTCGATGGGCAAAACAACTAGTTGATAGGAAAAACAACACGTTCGCATCTTCGTTAGGCAACTTTGATGGGAAAATCAGCAAGTTGGCATGGTCGTTAGGTTTCCTCAGTAGGCAAAGTAGCTCGCTGGGAAAATAGTCCATTGGTACGATCGGCAAAATAGCCTATTAGTATGGTCGCTGGGCACCTTAGATTGGAAAAACATTCTATTGGGCACCATCGGTGGCAAAAAATAGCTCCTCTGTATACCTTTTATAGGCAAAACAGCTCATTGGCACACATTTTATGGGAGAAAGAGCCCATTGGCACGGTCATTAGCCACCTTTGGTAGGAAAAATAGTCATTAGAAACATTCGGTGGGAAAAATAGCCCGTTGGTACAAGTTTGGTAGGCAAAATAGCCCATTGGCACATCTTTGGTGGGCAAAATAGCCCGTTAGTATGGTCGTTAAGGACCTTTGGTGGTAAAACAGCACGTTGGGTACATTCGGTGGGAAAATAACCCATTGGGCACATTTGGTGGGAAAAACAACCCGTTGGCAAAACTTCAGTGGACAAAACAGTCATTTAGGCACCTTCGGTGAGAAAAACAACCTGTTGGCACGTTCACTAGGCACATTAGGTGGGAAAAGCTACCCTTGACACACCTTTGGTGGCCAAAGCAGCCCCTTGGCATGGTCACTGGGCACCTTCAGTAGGAAAAACAGCAAGTTGGGCACCTTCAGTAGGAAACATAACCCTTTGGCACACCTTCGATAGATAAAACAGTCCGTTGGCATGGTCGCTAGGCACCTTTGATGGGAAAATAACTCGTTGGCATGCTTGCGGTGGGAAATACAACATATTGAGACATTCACTAGGCACCTTTGATGAGAAAAACAACCCATTGACACACATTTAGGAGGCAAAATAGCTTGTTGATAGGGTCGCTATGTACCTTCGGTAAGAAAAACAACCCAATGATAGGGTCACTCGGCACCTTCGTTGGAGAAAACATCCCGTTGGGCACCTTCGGTGTGAAAGACTGCCCGTTGGCACACCTTTGGTGGACAAAACAGCCCATTGGCCACCTTTGGGGGTAAAAATAGCCTGCTAGCACATTTGCTAGGCACCTTTGGTGGGAAAATGACCCGTTGGCACACCTTCGATGGGAAAAATTACCTATTGGGCACCTTTAGTGGGCAAAACAGTCTGTTGTTTGACCTTTAGTGGGAAAAAAGCTCGTTACTAGCCCTTCGGAGGGAAAAACAACATATTGGCATGGTTGCTAGGCACATTCGATGGGCAAAATAGCCCGTTGGCTAGCATTCGGTGAGCAAAATAGCCTATTGGTTGGGTCATTAGGCACCTTTGGTGGGAAAAATAGCCCGTTGACACACCTTCGATTGGCCAAATAGCCCGTTGGTAGGATCACTAGGCACCTCTGATTGGAAAACAGCTCGTTGGGCACCTTTGGTGGGAAAACACCATATTGGCACACCTTTGATGGATAAAACAGCCCACTGGGCAACTTCGGTGGGTAGGACAGCTTGTTAAAACAGTCGATAAAATACCTTGTTGGCACACATTCAGTGTGCAAAATAGCCTATTAACACTGTCATTAGGCACCTTTGAAGAGAAAAAAGCTCGTTGGTACAGTCGTTAGGCACTTTCGATTGTAAAACAGCCTGTTGGACACCATTGATGGGAAAAATAGCCTGTTGGACACCATTGATGGGAAAAATAGCCTGTTGGACACCATTGATGGGAAAAATTGCCAGGCACCTTTGGTGTGAAAACAACCTATTTGCATGGTCGTTAAGCACTTTAGGTAGGAAAAACTGTTCATTGGGCACCTTTGGTGGGAAAAATAGCCCATTGGTACATGTTCGGTAGGCAAAACAACCCATTGGCCCACTTTTGGTGTGCAAAATTGTAACACCCCACTCCCGCTGAACCCGAACCCGATATCGACAGTGATACCCGGATCCGTGCCCCGCGAGGGTGGC